>JAGFBZ010002534.1:0-157500 GCA_018398805.1 Hirundichthys speculiger | reverse complement strand
CTGAACCTGATGACACAAATCTGTTAAGCTGCTTAATTTCTCATGACTCAGTTGGTTTGTGCACACAGCCAAACACACTTTAACTGTGCTGGAGGCCAGAACAGGTATCAAAACTAGAGCTGGGCAAGTTAACGCGTTATTATTGCGTTAACTCATTCATTTATTTACGCCGGCATTTATTTTATCACGCGTTAACGCATGATGCTCACATGCTTTTGTTTTGAAAAGTCTGTTACTGGCTGCTGCAGAACCGGAAAACAATTGGCAGGTAAACATGCGAAAACACCTAAAATAGACATGAAGAACGATAAAAATCCGTGAACTTTACCAGTTCGGGTAGTAACTCAGGTAGCAATATTAACAATTCTGTCTGAAAAAGAAAATTCTGGACTGCAACAAAACTTCCGTGTCATTCCTCCATGATCCATCAGATCTGCTCCATGTGTTCACTGTCCTGCTGTTCTCTAGCTGGTTACTGCAGTGCGGCTCCATCTAGTGGCACAGATGTGTAATGACAACAGAAAGTCCAGTCCTCCATTATAAAACAAATTCAGTTCTGTGGCCCGTTTTTTTATTTCGTAATTTTTGATCCAAGTCTAAAATTGAAATATAAAAAAAAAAACAGGCATTTTTTCCAATTTTTTTGTGTTAGATTAAAAAATGAAAAACGTAATAAAATGTCACTTTTTATTTTTTTTTTAATTTTTGATTGAAAATTGAAAATGGAAAGAATGAATGATATACAGATTGGTAAAGTTAGTGAACTTTAACATGGACATTTTCATTTTAAAGTTCTCCCAGACGGAGGATTCAACAGAAACAAGGTTATTTGTAACAACTGTCAAGTTGAACTCCCCGTTAAAAGTTTCTGCTGTTACCTCAGAAATTACCTGTTTTAATGTTCTGATTGTGCTGAGACACAAACATTTTGTTGGATTTTGTTTGTAGACTTTTTTTTTTTTTTTATGAAAACAGGATGACATTAATGTCCTGGCAGTGGCAATTAAACTTTATTTTATTTTACATTTTTTAAGATGAGATTTACATTAAATATGTGTTACTGACAAGTGCTGATGTTAAAAGTGTTTGAACTACAAATGTTATGGCACTTTAGTTCATATGGCAGCAGAACATTTAAATAAAAGTGCATTTTACACTACTTTTGAATTCATTATTTGATTTTGTGTATACAATGCGATTAATCATGATTAATCAGGGAAATAATGTAATTAATCGCGATTAAAAAAAATTAATTGTTGCCCAGCCCTAATCAAAATATAACAGTTTTCCGGCCTCGTGCTGCATGTGAAATGATTTGTGGCTTTTCATTTATGTTAAATACTCTTTTCAGGCAATTCAGTACTCTTAACGAAGTTTCACTTACATTATTTTGCATTTGTGTTTTCCCTTTTTTAATAAATAAAAAAATCTTACATTTGTTCAAGCTGCAACATTTCTGCTCAGTCTCACGTGTTTGTTAAAGCAAATCATCTCCGTCATAAAAACGCCTGCTCACCTTCATCTCCTGATGTTCCAGGTATGATGAGCTCCGTGCTGCTGTTTGACAAACTGGTGCCTCTGCTGTCCAGGAAATCGTCGCCTCTCCACCTCCCGCTGCAGTCCAAGAAGAAGATATGAGCGTCCCGGGGTGACGTCATGAACCCAGAGGTTGTTTCGTAGACGTTTGAACAGCTGCTCTGAGAAGAAGAGAACCAACACTGACTGTGCACTTTTAAAGAGGCTTCAGCCTGTTTTATGGACCACGATCTTCCGCATGATTCCACATCAGAAGCACATCTGGATGAATTTAGACTGGAAATCAAACTTAGCTGTTACATCCACGGATATTTTTTAAAAAGCCAGGTCAGTTTTTAGGTCAGCCCACTGAAGAAAGTTGGCATGATTTATTAGAATCACATACATCTGTTTTTTTTTTTTTTTAAACATCCACGTGACTGGATGTGTCCGTTTCCTGGTTTGTCAAGTGCTGTACCTGTAAACGAGTTATTATAGTTGTAATAATATTCACTTCCATCCGTTCTGTTTCAGATGATAGTTATGTTAACTATGACACTAATCATTCAACTGTGATCGTTAAATGGCAACTTAACTGCTCTTTTGATAAATGTGAAGCTAATTTGTACGAGACCTTTCAAAGAAGGTCACAGAGTAATTAACACAGAGGAGTGAATTAATCATGCTTATACCTAATGTGACATTTCAGAACAAAGCACACTGTTGGACTGTTTTACAATCTTTATTTTTTTTTTCCTCTGGTATAATTGGTGCCTTTGTGTTTGAGGGAAATTAAACTGTGAAAAGTCTTCAGTTCGACTGTCAGAAGGTTTGTTGGTTGTTTGTGGTGATGGAGCTGCTGTCAGGATGAGAGGCAGGAAACAGCGTTTTGATCAGAGTAATTTAGGGTTTTTTTTTTACGTCACAGGTCTATGAAAGTAAACTTCAGAAGAGTCTTTTTTACAAAAGAGCCCAGTTATGTTCACCATCTGCTGCCACCCTTTCTTGTAAACTACAAGAAATAAGAAAGTTAACTGCACAGAGCACCAAAGCAAAGCCTGGACTTCTTTCTTCTCTACAGAGAAAACCCTGCTGGCCTGATAACGGCTCCACCACTCAAACGTCTCGCCATCTAGACTGTGATGTTTTATCCTGGTCTTTCTGAACATGTTATAAACATGTAGCATACCAGAGTTAAATCTTTACATGTGAATACAGTGATCCCTCGCCAATTCGCGCTTTAAGTTCCGCGGTTTTAGTTTTTCGCAGAGTTTTCAGAAATATATGATAAAGAGTCAAGAAAAAAATTGCGGAAGCATCACAGGATGTTGTGCGCGTTCCCTCACGCTGAAGAAATGCTGTGAGCCAGCCTGGCCCCTTTAAGGAGGTGGCCTTATGGGTAATGGTGTGGCCTTATGGGTAATTAGAAGTTCCTGCAGTGCCAGAATAAAGTTTCCGTTCCATGCAGAGAAAACCGGACTTTTTCTTTTGTTGTTGTTAGCGTGTTAGCCGCTAATTACGAGCCAAAAATAGCACAATACCAGCGGTTTGTTTACTACGGTTCAGAGACCAGAGGCTGTGAAGGAAACAGAAAGACCACAGTTGAGCCTTTGTCTTGTTTCACTGCAGTGTCTCGCTACTTTTTTGCAGTTTTTAAACATATTTCAAACACAGTATTTAGGCTCGGGGGGCTCCGGTTCCAGTTCGCGGATTTTGATTTTTCCGGGGGGGGAATGAAAAATAAAAAAAAATCTACCAACAAAATCCTGAGCCACAATCAGAACATTAAAACAGGTCATTTCTGAGGTAACAGCAGAAACCTTTAAAAGAGTTCAACTTGTCAGTTGTTACAAATAACCTTGTTTCTGTTGAATCCTCAGTCTGGGAGAACTTTAAAATGAAAATGTCCATGTTAAAGTTCCCAAACTTTACTCTCCATGTCTGATTTAGCTTTTCCGCATGTTTTTTCCACCAGTTCTCTTCCGGTTCTGCAGCAGCCAGAAACAGGCTTTTCAAAATAAAAGCATGCGAGCAACATGCGTTCAAGTCTGATTAAATAAAAGTCTGCGTTAATAAATTAATGAGTTAATGCGATAGTATCCGTGACCACTTTGACTATAGTTTTAACTAAAATCAAATTATTCCAGTGACCTTTACCTTGGCTCAGTCAAAGTAATTATGATACTGGTAACTGTGGAGGAGCGTCCTCGCTCTGGAACTGATTCCTTTTTGAGTAGAGTTAAACTGCGGTAATTAAACCAAGGGAAAGATGAGGCGACTGATGAGAGGAACTCTATTATAACAAATCAGTTCAAAGAGAAAAAGATACAAAAACTTATTTATTGACAACTTCTTATAAAGACAGAGTCTCCTCAGCAGGAAGAAAACAAATAAAATAAAAATAAGACAGTAAATTAATCTATAGGTACAAAACAGCTGTTATAATAGTCAACAAGATCTGGAGATCTGGAGCTGCGTTAGCTGCATCACAGGAACGCAGTACAGCACTTCCTGTTAACATGACAGTAGGAAAAAAAAGAACAACAACATGCTGCGATCAGTGAGATTAGACACAACGGCTGATGTAGGAAGCTACAGATGAGCACTGAGGGGACTGTCTGACGCAGGGAACAGAGCAGTCCTCAGACAGGAAGAGACGACAGGTAAGAGCTGAAATAAGTGCACCAGTCCTTGTCTCCAATCCCACGATGCAACGCTGACACTCTGGACTTCCACCTGCGTAAAAGTCACAAAACAAGTTGGTGAGCCGCTCCTGTGGAGCCGCTGTAGTGCTGATGATTCAGCTGTGATTGTTACTCTGACAAAAACCAAGCTGTGCTTGATGTGACGGCTGAAAAATCTTCAACATGAGCTCAGATAACTAAATCAGTTCTTCTACCCAGCAGATGTGTGGAACAGTGATTAAACAAGTAACACACAGCCCTCCAAACACAGTATCATTCCTATAAAACACAAGGAAAACAACTAGGGATGCACGATAACTATCGGGCCAATAACAGGAAATTATGACATCATTCCGATAAGTCCGATATCACGACGAATAGCCCTGATAACATATTTCTGTCAACACAGCAGTGTCTCGCTCCCTCTGATCCTTGAATGACCGGCAGGGAATGTTATGTTCACTGAGGCCAAGTGACATCGGCATCATCAGAAAAACGATTACTCAATAAGGAAAAATCAAGAATACCCCCTCATGCCAGAAAACAACTCGTTAACTCGGTCATAATTTTGGTAGTTGCTGACTTTAATTGATATTCACAGTATTTTCCCACATGTTACACATAAAAAAAAAAAAAAAAAAAGGCAAAAAGAACGGCTAGCAAACGAGGGAAAGTGGGAATTAACGTTACACTGTGAATGCAGCATACTGATGTTGCGTGCTGATCACAAAAAACATGGCGGAAGAAGATAGTTTGATGGTTATTTGTGACGAATCCTCCGAGCGGATTCTACGAGGAGGGAAGCACAAGCTTTAATATGTAAAACCCGATCAGCCACCTACAACATAAAACAATTGCTTCCATGGAGTTTTGAAATCATGCTAACATGAGCTAATGCTAATGTGCACAAGCCAGCAGCAAGTGTCCCCTCCCCCTCCCCTCTGCTCTCCCTCATTCCTCTCATCTAAAGCTTCCATGAGATAAAGAA
This sequence comes from Hirundichthys speculiger, assembly GCA_018398805.1. NCBI lineage: Eukaryota > Metazoa > Chordata > Actinopteri > Beloniformes > Exocoetidae > Hirundichthys > Hirundichthys speculiger. Next base: position 152,313 of record JAGFBZ010002534.1, on the reverse strand, counting down.
AAAAAAAAAAAACTGCTGAACCTCATTTACTTTAATTAAAGATATTAATTTAAATGGAACCACAAGCCAAAATCCTTTAAATGTTAATCTTTTTCAGTTAGTAATTCTGATGCATGTATTTCCATCAGTTCAAGGAGCCTTTATTTTTTATATCAGTCAGTAATGAACCTTATTTAAGTTAATGTGAGATATCAAATAGGTTTGTTTGATAGCTTTAAGAAAATGTTTGAGAGTCTTGACAATAGTTTTTCATTGGAAAAAATAAATATCTGTTCATTTAAAGTGTCAAAACTATTTTTGATTCTGTTCATAGTATTGATGTAATGATCTTAGGTATGTGTGTGTTATCGGTTATCGGTATCGGTTTTAAAGAACAGTTATCGTGCATCCCTAAAAACAACTGATCTGACTGGTCAGATGGTGAACACCACGTCAGACCTTTGGAGATGTTTCTCAGACTTACTAGTGCTCGACGTCTGCATCCTCAAACTGCCCAGCCTCCATCGCTGCAGCATCCACTTCCATACCATCTGTCAACGACAGCAAACTCACTCAGGTCACTCAGATCTGACAATATTCATAAATGACTGTTTTAAGGATCCATAAACGGACAAAAAGACATTTCATTATCTGATGACAAAACCTCTCAGGAGTACAGATTTTATTTTTTAAAGGAGATTTGAGCAGCAGAACTGCAGTCATTTCTGTACCAAAGAGGCTGAACAGTTACAGGTTCACAAAGCTCATAAAACCCCCCCCCCCCGCTGTTGACGTGAGGTTTAAGATATAACTTCTTTAAAGCCCAACAAGCCTGTCGGTGTGACTCAAACCTTCAAAGTCGGCCTTGGTCTCTTCGGTTCTCACTCCAGCCATGTGGTACTGCTGGGAGACCGACTGCGCCAGCATCCCCTCCAGCCTCTCCAGCGTGGCCTGGCCCTCCTGCGTGAGCGCCGACAGACCCTCGTCACAGGTGTAGAAGGTGGGCACGTCGGCGTGGCCGTGCTCTGAGAGGGTGGAGCGAGACGGAGACGACAACAGCAGCAACTTACTCAACTTACTTTCTTTTTATAAGGATGTTTTTTATTTTTCACACCAAAGGAAACTGAATGATTTCATTCACACATTTCAAGTATTACTGCCACTTAGTGCTGGGCAATATGACAATATATATCGTGGGGACAATATAAAAGTGTATATCGTGCCATTTCTCTTCTATCGTTTCTATCGTTTCTAACCTGATTTTATCAATTATTACAGCAAATATGTAATTAAATAACCTGCAACGATAAATTTGATAGAATCATATCTACTTCTACAAAGTAGCCTTTTATGTTTGCACTTTTATTCATGGTTAATGCCTTAAACAGAGTTCTCTTCAACCCTGATGTTTACTTTAGACACTTTATATTGGTTTGCAAACTTTGCACTACAAGGTTACAGATTTAGAAAGTTGAAAAAATAATTTGTGTTTATTTTTTATAGCTGAACTTCAGTGCAAAAATGTGTTTTTCCTCTCAGAAACTGTTGTGCACTTTAAAAAAAATGTGAAAGCTACTGTACCTCTGTACCTACCTGTTTTTGCTGCACTAAAATGTATGTTTGTGAAAGTTCAGCTAAATGTCCTTTCAAAATAAAGTTGAAAAGTAAGCAATGAAATTTTTGTCAAACTTTTCAGAGAATAACTGAAAACATACTTTATTATGGTATATCGTGATATATATCATTATCGTGATATAAAATAGTCCATATCGTGATATATGATTTTTTCCATATCGCCCAGCACTAGTGCCACTATGTCGTCAGCTCACAGTACAGTGAACCCTCACACTTCGCAGTTAATGGGGGCTGTGACCCCCCCGCGAATGGTTAAAACCGCTATGTGGAGTACCCCCTCAATTTATCGAGAAGTTCCACTTTGTCAAAAAAATAGTTTGATTCTACCTCGTCCTGTTTCTCTGTAATCAGCAGTAGAATGAGCTGCGCCATCTTTTCTCTCACTCGCAACTCCTTGGGAGGAGGGGGGGGGGGGGGGTCTCGAAACGGTGGCTTTGTAGAGAGTGGCGATGCTGCCATCTGGAGGATTGGAACACTAACTACGATGTTCAAACTGATATTTATTTTGACGCTCTGCCTAGCAACCCCACTGACACATATTAGACCCAGTTGACATCTACAGACGTCAACGGCAGTGAATGAGTTAACTTTAAAACGGCACTAAATTACAGAAATAAGCAAGCGATATTCGGAACTGACGAACGGGAACACCAAGTGTATCAGCGTTAAACTCGAGAGACAGAGATGGGAGATGAGGGGACGAGTGTCAGCCAATCAGCATACAGACAACTGACGCCACAGTAATGCCCGTCGTAGGAGCCAATCAGAGGCCTCGATTTTTGTTCATGGGGCCTCCCATGTAGGCTCTTGTTGCTTCCTGAGACTCGTTCTTGATGTGATGTGTTTAACTTCAGCCTCGCGCCCTTCGTTTGAATTCTTTCAAATTTTTTTCTGATTTTTTTTTCTTCGATTTTTTCCCCCCGATGAATATTTTTGAAACCTCTGCAATTGCTGAGACTGCGAACTGTGAGGGTTTACTGTACTATCAAACTGTCTAATTGCAGCTTATTTTGTAAGAAAAGATTTTTAGAGATACTGATCACTTCCTTTTAGGATGATCCGATTATCTAGAAACACGTAGAATGACGCCATCCAGGAACAATCCATCTTTAAACCGATTCAGTTTTGATTTGATGCACTCTCAAACATTTGACTACAATATTAATTTCACATTATAAGTGGCACAGGTAAGATACTTTTAACTATTACATACATGTTAAAAAATAAATGGATAGTTGTTACTTTTTTTTCCTTTTTAAATGCTATGCTATCCAAGTCCAACACGTATGTTACAGTGATAGAGTCTGGTTGGGATCTTTGACCACAGCTCTGGTGTGTCACCATCATGTCAGCACAGCTGTCATATTCAGCCACACTGATCAGAAATCAGACGAACATACTGAACAACAGATGCTTTAACTGCTCTGTGGCGACGTTTTAGTAGAAAAACAGACTTCTACATGTGCGTCTTTATCTTAGATTAGCGGTACTACCGTTCATAAATTCACTATGATGTTACCATGTCTGTCACATAACTGGCATTGCATCATCGATGCTTTAAAGTTTCCTTTGCCTGAAATGTGGCAAAAGGTTGAAAAGCGGCTGTGTCGAGGTGCAGCGATGAGTTCAACTCACCCGCCTCTGCAGTCATGGAGCCCAGACGGTCCGGTCCACAGGAGGAAGAGCAGAGATTCAGGTCAGAGGGGAATAAAGGCAAATTAATGTTTGAACTGAATGAAAAATGTCACGTATTGCTCCGTTGAGTTAAAACATCATCAGTTGGACTCTTCCATTACAGTAAAGACTAGAGCTGGGCAACGATTAAAAATTTTTCATTGCGATTAATCACATTATTTCCCTGATTAATCACGATTTATCACATTGTATATGCAAAATCAAATAATGAATTCAAAAGTAGTGTAAAGGTCACTTTTATTTAAATGTTCTGCTGCCATATGAACTAAAGTGTGATAACATTTGTTGTTCAAACAGTTTTAACAACAGCACTTGTCAGTAACACATATTTAGTGTTAATCTCATCTTAAAAAAATGTAAAATAAAATATAGCTTATTGCCCCTGCCAGGGCATTAATGTCATCCTGTTTTTAATGAAAATTTAAAAAAAAGTCTACCAACAAAATCCTGAAACACAAACAGAACATTAAAACAGGTCATTTTGAGGTAACAGCAGAAACCTTTAAAAGAGTTCAACTTGTCAGTTGTTACAAATAACCTTGTTTCTGTTGAATCCTCAGTCTGGGAGAACTTTAAAATGAAAATGTCCATGTTAAAGTTCCCAAACTTTATGTCTGATTTAGCTTTTCCGCATGTTTTTCCCACCAATTCTCTTCCGGTTCTGCAGCAGCCAGAAACCGACTTTTCAAAATAAAAGCACGCGAGCAACATGCGTTCAAGTCTGATTAAATAAAAGTCTGCGTTAATAAATTAATGAGTTAATACGATAGTAACGTGTTAACTTGCCCAGACCTAGTAAAGACAAACTACAGAGTGATCAGATGACAGAAACACTGTGTGTGACATTTGTTGTAAGAGAATTACTGCCTGTAAAGCTTTGCAGACAGAGGACTTAGACATGTTAAATGCACATGTGTAGAAAGCCATGCTGGAGCAGATGTAAAATGCAGAACGTGGTCTGCAGAGTCCTGGGCAGCCTTGACTTACTCTGGTTGTCACACAGGTTTGAAAAAAAAAAAAAAAAAAATCACTTGAAATGAATCTTTCACTCACAGGCTTTGTTTCAGGTATCAAAGTGAACGCTGACACCAACACTTCTAATAAGACATTAAAGCCATTTAAATCCTCCCTCAGCGTGAGGACTCCTGACAGACAACCAGACAGCTGAACCGCTGCTCCTCAGGACCGACATTATCAAACACAAGCACCGATAACACATGAGCTAATCTCTTCTCAAGCGACTGGTCATCTGACTCACCAGCTTCCTCCACGTCATACTCCTCTCCTTCAAAGTCGTTGTCGGAGTCCTCGTCCTCTGGGTCGGGGTGCAACGCCTGGCAGTCGCACATCGCTGAGAACATGGAGTCCACTGCATGTAAAGCACAAACGGGAATAAATCCCAGTGGGACCAGTGCGACGCTCCTGCTGCCATTTCAACAGTCTCACATGATATCTGAAATGATGCTCTTCAAAAAAAAAAAAAACTACCCTTATTTTACAACAGTTCCTTCCTACTATCACTGTTTCTTTGTCAACCAGACAATAATTGCTTCAATTCTACAGCTTGTTTCTTTTTTTCCTCCTTGTAGATGACGGAGAAAATCTTCTAAACACTTTGACAGGAGCTAAAATTCATGAGCTCAGACCAGACGGCCTTTACAGACACTGACCCTGACTGGGCCCAGCGGATCAGCCCGCCCCCATATTCACTCACATGACGTCTTGTCACTGGGGACAAACCGGATCTCTGTGATCACTCCCTCATCATCATCATCATCATCATCGCCACCGCTGCAGCTGCCGTCATCGTCCTCTTCATCAGCTGCCTTCTCTGCCATCTCTGCCTCATTTTCATCTGTGAACAATGAACGTAAATATTACAGCACTTAAGTACATATTCATGCTGCCATTAATTTAAGTTGTTGGGTTTTTTTTTGTGTCCTTTTAACAGCCAACCTTGTTTCATACAAGTTCACAGTAGACAGCGTTTCTTGGACAAGAACTGATGGTCGTATCATTTTTACAGACTTTGATTGTTCTTTAAGGTCTAAAGATGCACCTCTCAATAAAATATAAGGAGTATTATTCACACACATTAAAACCTTGTAATTGTTGCTATAAGAGATGTTTTCTTTTTTTTCCTCCATTAACTGAAACAAAACATTTACGTTCTAAGAACCAATAAACTTGCAAATGAGACCAAAAAAATAAAGCAAACACATTAAAGATGCAGCAAACAATAAGTCTGTAATATATCTCATTTTGTGCCATTCATATTCAATAAAAAGAGCTGAAGGATGGGATATAAAAAAACCATAATATGAATACTAAAAAAATAAAAAATGACAAACATGTTTGTGTTGGACGTCGTCTTTCTCGACTCGGTTATGAAAACTCACCACTGAGTTTGCCGTTGACCATGACATAAAGGTGCTCCTGGGGGTAAGAGCTGACGTCCCTGGAGATGGCGTGCAGACCGATGGTCGGGTACTCCAGACAGAAACCTTTCCCAGAGGCATCGAACCAGGACAGACGCCTGACACAAACACCAACAGACAGGAGAAGTGTTGTTTAGTTCAAACTGGAGAAGCTGAGACGTCTGGACCGGCCCGTAAGGAACATCTGTCCACAGTCAAACTCTGCAACCAGCCTCAACAATGAGGAGAACATGGACAACAGCCCCCAACGAACACTTTGACAGTCTGCTTACTGTTGCTCACTTTATTGACAACCTCTCTGCTAACCTTCCTATATTAGACTTTATTTTCTACCATCTTGTAAATAGCTGTAAATTATTAAGATTGTCACTGTCAAAATGATTCTGTATATATTATGCTAATGCACCGTTAGACCAAAACAATTCAATGTAATGTGAATTTACCTGGAAATAAACTGATTCTGATCTGAGATACAAGTGTTTGATCATAAGCAAAATGTTGGAGAGAGAGGATCATGATAGTTATAGCTGGTCCAGTGAGACAAACTTATTTTTTAAATAACTGTATCCCAAGTTCAGTGATTCTTCTGACGCAACTGAGGGCTGAAATAAATGCAATTGATTTGGAAAAATATCTATTTTGTTACCATTTATTTGGGTTACAACTGATGAAAATTAGAGATGTTGAGATATCATTTTTTTCCCTTCCGATACCGATTCTGATTCTTGGTACGACTACTGATCCGAGTATATTAAAAAAAAAAATTACCAAAAAATTGCATGACTGTAATTTAATTATCATTGTTGTAAAACACAAATAAATACAGCAAATCCAAGCCATTTATGTCTATATTTATTTCCAAATAGAACAATATAAAACAGTATTTCAAAATTAAAAAGCATTTTCGTTTTGCTGGTAGTGTAACAGAAGTAACCAGTAAATAAATCAATAAATATAAATTAGTTGGTATTGGTTGGTGCCTGGGCTCCCGTACTCGTCAATACCGATATTTTTATAGCGATATCAGTGTAATTTTCAATACCAGATCAACTCTAATGAATACATGTTTCTTTTCAATGAATAAATATTCCACTCAGTGCAACAGTGTGGCTCAGTGATTTGGCACTACAGTTTATTTACATAAATCGGCTGATATAAATTGAATTACAGTATTTTTTTTTTTAGATTTGTTGACAAAAAGAAAGACTTCCTAGTTAAACTAGCCTAAAACCACTTGAGACCAATAAGTGGGACCCAAAACTCTAAGAAACCACAGCCATTCCAATCAATAAATAATTTTCCAAACGAATCAAGCTCTTATTTTGAAAAGAACAACTCCGGAAGTTCTTCTTCCACAACGAAAATACAATAGAACTCTTTCTATCCCACATATTAGAACAAATTCAAGCTGTGCCTCTACTAAATAGCGTATAAAACCTCACCAAACATGAGCCCGACCATTGAGTCGAATGTTTAAATATGAAAACGACCGCCACGTGCACCACTTACGTTTCAGCAACGTACAGCGTCCCACAGCCCAACCTCTGACCGTCCAGCACCGCCGTGGTGTCGGCTTGTTCGTGTCGCACTCCCTCGGTGGGAGGCTGGATGTTTTTCAACAAAACCATCGTCCGCGTTAACGAGGCCGTCTGGGGAGCGACCGAATGAGCAGAAATGTGGCGTAATCAAGAAGCCGTGTGACCCACTTGGTGTCCCGGAGCTGGCTAACTCAACTCGGGACAACTTCTCGCAATCACGCGCCCGACAGCTGGAGGCGGGTAAACGGCGAGCCGTGCCGTGCGCCTCTTCTCTGGGATAACGGGAACCAGGGCGAGTCGTTCAGAGAGTCGCTGCACACCGTTTAAACTCTGGAAATACCGCGGTCAGTTAGCAAACTGTTGTCCCTGATGCTCCCCGCGTCGACCTGCGTCAAGATGAAATATCGCGGCTTGTTCCATGCGTCAAAAAACACGTGACCACCAAACGGCTGAAGTCGGTACGGCGTTCCGGTGCCCTCTAGCGGCTGTGGGGTGTTACTACGGTCATTTTTCTTCTCTTTCCTTTCTTTTTTTTCTCATTGTGCAACTGCAGAGGAATAAAGTTGTTGAGCCACACAGTGTAAGAAATTTGTGAACAGCAGTATGATTTCATGCAAAAAAAGAGGACTAGAGAAGCAATATTTTCTTTGAGGTTGCTGATAGAGAAGTACAGAGAAGGTCAGACCTTGAGAAAGCTCATGACAGGGTGCCGAGAGGGTAAGGCAAGACAATTTTATTTGTATAGCACATTTTGTGTACAAGGACAATTCGAGTTGCTTTACATAAAACATTAGAAGCATTACACAGCATTAAAACAGGAGGAAATAGAAATAAAATAAAATATTAAAACACAAAAATATTAAAATGCAAAAAGTTCATAAACTGTTGTTTTCGATTTTAAAAAAAGGAATTAAAAATGTAGATAAAATGCAAGAAAATAAGTTAATTGTTTTGATAAAAGGTGGCCAAATAGGAAAGTTTTTAACCTTGATTTAAAACTGCTGAGTGTCAGCAGACCTAAAAACTGAATGATGACCTGAGGGATCTGGTGGGTTCATAATGAACCAGAAGATCCTGAATGTATTTTGGCCCTAAACCATTCAGTGCTTTGTAAACTAACAGCAGGATTTTGAAGTCAAATCTTTGACAAACAGGAAGCCAGTGTAAAGATCTGAGGACTGGAGTTATATTATCACACTTTCTTGGTGTCAGTGAGGACTGGAGAAGCAGCTCTGAGACATGATGTTTACAGATGATTGTGATGTCTGGTGAGAGCGGGGAGCAGGTGGAGGAAAGTCTAAAGAAGTGGAGGTATGTTCTGGAAAGGAGAGGAATGAAGGTCAGGACAGAATACATGTGGGTGAATGAGAGGAACCTAAGTGGAACGGTGAGGCTACAGGGAGCAGAGATGAAGAAGGTGGAGGATTTTGAATACTTAGGGGTCAACAGGTCAGAGTGTGGAAAAGAGGAGAAAAAGCAAGGGAGTGGGAGTGATGAGGATGGATAGGACCAGGAATGAGAACATCAGAGGGACAGCACATGTTAGATGTTTTGGAGAGAAAGTCAGTCATTAAAAGGATTGCATTATAATTTGTCTTTTCTTATTTTATTGTGAAAATCATAAATGGAAATGTTCTTATGCATATATTTCTACTTTTACAGACAAGATTCTTGTAAACAGGAGTGTAATATACATTTCTAAAACATAACCTATAAAAGAAAAAAACATCAAAACAAAAGAAATGTAATATATTTAAAGCACATTCAAACTTGTAAAAGTAACTTTTTTGTAGTTGTAGTTTATCTTCATCAGTTACTTATAGCTTGTTTTCAGATTTCTAGACGTATGTAAAGTGGGCAAATGCTCATGGTGAGCTCATGCTATGGTGAGATTGAGTCTGTTTTTCTTGCCACAGCTCACATTTATAATGTTTTCATGTTTATTATATTCTGTAATATGATTTAAGATGGTGGGTTTTTTCTGTTTTTTTATGATTTGGAGTGAAAACATTAAAAATATCCTGTCATATTTTAAAAAAAAAAAATGTCAGTGGATTAAATGATCAGCCAGATTTTAGGTGAAAAAAAAATCATCACACAGACAAAACTTCACAGATACTAATAAGAACAATAGCAGCATCTTCGTTTTTCATTTGCTCTTAGATTGTGTGTGTTTCTAAATCTCTGGTATAGAAATAATTCAATAAATACATGTTTAAAAATACACATTTGTGCTGCTTTTCACATTTTAGTGCTTTGTCCAGTAGCAGCACCTTTATCATCACTGCTCCCAGTGCTGTTCTTCCTCCTCTCTTCCTTCTCTCCACTTCCTTGCAGCATCTCTTCATCCTCCTCCTCCTCCTCCTCAGGGGGATCCGAACAGTCACTTCGTTTCTGGCGCCGTCATTCTCAGTTGCAACGGAATTGTCATAGCAACCCTCCTCACTGATGGAGGAGGAGGAAGAGGCGGTGCTGGGGTCTGGGAGGACCGTAGGCGTCGGTACGGCGTTGAAGGTGATGAAGCCGATGATGATGACCACGAGGGAGACCAGGTAGAGTCCAGAGAACTGAGGTGAGACAGGGAGTTGTACCATTACTTTTCAAAGGCTTTTGACGCAGTGAAGACTGGATCATTGATCCTTGAAAATCTAAGAAAATAATCGGTGATGCGGAGCTGTGATGATAAATGAGAAAGTGTTTCACGGACTGGGATTATTTGCACATAATTACAAATCACTTTAAGGGCTCAGAGACTGACTCTAATATTCAACAAGTCTGGTGCTTTTATGATTCCACTGAATATATAATTCTCCCCTATAATTTAGAAATCGTCTTTCCCGTGCTGCTTTATTCCCAGTGCACATTTAGGGGCCCCTGTTATAAATTATTTGCGTTCAGCTGCTCTCTGTGGCAGTGAATTTTATAATAAAGCATCTTATCCTGCCTTCTGATACTTGAAATAACACAAGAGAAATGTAAAGACATGGGAAAGTTACTAAATGTCCAGATTTCAGAGAGTGGGTTAGGGTTTGAGATTCAAATCCACCATGAAATGAAAGATTTTTGTTGCAGAAATTGTGTTATCTGTGATGTTGTTCCCCTGACGCTGATTAAAGTTGAAGCAGGTGTGATAAACAGATGGATGAACGTTTGGTCGTCTTCCCATTTTGTTTGGATTCAAAACAAAAAAAACGATACACTGAGAACTGTGGAAACACTTCATAACAGGCGTAAAAAATAATACAGGTAAGTATAATTATTAGTTTCACGAATGCACATCAAATGATAACTAAATGAATAAAGTAACGCAGGATGTTGCCTTAAATCGTGATACTCACTAATAATAAATCATCAGGTAACTTTTATTATTTAGTAGGTCAGTTAAGACACGCTGATTCACAGATTTAGAGCTGATGAATTGATAGTGTTTGACCACATGGGGGCAGCATATCACAATACGTTCATGTTTCAGCCTGTTACTGCTCAGTCCTTGGAGTAAGACACAGCAACGGGCACCTCTAGTGGGACAAAGTGGTATTATAAGACATGCTGGCCCAGCACAGACTGTAAAAGGAGAACTGGACAAACCCGCTGTGATGTCACCTATAGGTTTTCTACAGAGGGCTCCTGAAGCCTCTGTTTCCTCTACTGTGCGGCATCATGTTGTAATAGGGCAGAACAAGGAGTCGACTGGCTCAGCTTATATTAGCCTGTGATGCTCATTAATGCTACTTTACATTTATTCTGATAAAAATCTGTCCAAAAATCCACATTTTAAGTGTCGCTACAGAAACAACATTGGAAGTGAGTGAGAGCTGAAACGAGAACTAGCAGAGCTAAGCTGGGACCAGCCTGCCACTGCTGGGAGATAGACCCGCTGCAGGCCATCATGGCAACTGGCGTCAGGCTGCGGGTGGCGGGACGATTGGCTGCGGGGCCCGGCATGTTTCTGCTTGGAACCTGGATCCTGAAATGATTCACCACAGCTCCCGGGTCCTTCAGCCGAGCTACACCGGAGGAGCTGCGGAGCTGCCGACCGACACCAGCAGCGGGACTTCCCGCTTTAAATGTCACTTCAGACATTTAAAACGGCCTGCTGCTGTGCTCGGTGTCGCCCTTCAGGCCAACCCACAGCCAGTCACAGCCGTGTGTCCGTACAATTAACACAACACAAAAGCACAACAAAACATATTATCTTTCAAATATGGATGACTCTGCTCTGTTAGGTTTTCATTCACAGGTTAGAAGCTATCCTCACAAGTCAATATAACGGTAAGCGCTAAGTAGCTAAAGGTGATGACAGCTAGTCATTGGCTATGCCGGCCACCAATTAAAGGACCAGACCCCAAATCAGTTTGTAGCTTCATATAATTTTACCTGATGTGACAAATGTTTATACATTTGAAGAGGTGGAAACTGTTATTAACAGACTGGATGAATCAGATATTACCTTTTATCCAGAGCTGGAAATGCTTGAAGTGAACAGTTTTAATCAGTTCTAGGTTTTTTAGTTGCGTCCCTCCAACTGCCAGTCACGTGCTCATGCACCGCTCACATACCTATGGCTGCAGGTGAAAGTCGTGGCTGTGAAATTACACTTTAACTTTTTAAATTACTCATTAACACGTCTGTGTCACGGTGACAATCATCGGTTCATAGTGACCCGGAGATGAGAACAAAACACGCTGAGTGTATGTGCTTTTATCCTGGAGACAAAAGGACTCTGAACTTGAGATGTTTTCCTTTACTGATTAGTCTTTTCTATCTGCATTAGATGAGTTATAATAAAAAAAAAAAAAAAACAACAGAAAAGAGTTCATCTTCATCTGAAGCTTCATCAGGTCTATCTGAAGCTTTTAGCCACCCAGGCCAATTCTTTTTTTCTTCTTTGTTTTTTTTTAATCAAATGCCACTTAAAACGGCAATAGATGTACTTCAGTATTTAACTTCAGCAGGATGACGACTGTTTAGTCAAGTCAATATAAATGAGATTGTATGTTCATGAATGTATGTTATTTCTAGAATAGCGTCGTTCATTCATGGTGGAAGCTTGTTGCAGTAGCTCCATCAATATTTTGTAGCATTTTGCATTTTTTTTGTAACATCTTCATTGATAACATTGGTTTTTGAACTATTTTTCATGGTGGTCTGGATGCTTGAGGGACTTTTCTGTTATGATGAGTAACCACAGCAACGAGAGAGTTGTTTACAAAGCGGGAGCAGCTGATCGAAAGGTCAAGAAGCCAAATAAGTGCCAGACTGAGACCCTGAAACCCGCATGAGTTGAAGAGGAGACGCCGCGGATGCAGATCGGGAGCAAAGCAGAGGGAGAGAAAGAGGAAGTTTAAACCAGCTTCTTCATAATGGGGAGCTATTGAGATGGACGAGCTTGAAGTGCTGATGGGGATAAATCTGCAGTTTCACTGAAACGTGACTGCAGGATCATATTCCAGACCTCCAGCGTCTCTCAGATTTCAGAGAATTAGGGCGGACAGAAATATGAAGAGCAGAAAAGGCAAAGAGTGGTGGACCTGCAGTGCTTGTCAACAGCACACGGTTTAATCCAGGACATGCTACTGTGAAACAGCGTTTCTGCAGCCTGGATACAGAACTGTGTTATTGTGGTGGCAGTTTACATCCCGCCATCAGCTGGAGCCGATGCTGCGTGTGACGTCATCATCTGTTGCTTAGCTACAGACACAACACCCCAGCATGTTCTTAGTCGTTACTGGTGATTTCAACCACGTCTGTCTGTCACATTTCCAACTTCTCAGCTTGTCAACTGCTCCACCAGAGACAATAAAATGTTGTATTTGTTTTCTTCACACATCAAAGATGCTTGCAGCTCGTCTGCACGACCTGCTCTGGACAAGGAAGATCATGATCTGGTTTATCTCTTCTCAACCTATAAACCCATCATCCAGAGACAAGCAGTGACCAAAAGGACTGCGAGGAGGTGGTCACAGGAAGCTGAAGTAACTCTGCAGGAGTGTTTTGATTCTACAGACTGGGATGACCTCTGTGAGCCACATGGAGATGTAAATGACACCATTCAGCCAGGGTAGCTACAAAGATGACATCAATGTCAAGACTGAGCGTGTTACTGACGACATTAACTTCTGTGTGGACAACACCGTCCCCACTAACAAACCCTGGATCATCACTGACCTGGAGGAGCTTCTAAACAAGAAAACAAGAGCCTTCAGGGAGGGAGACAGGGAATTATTGAGGTCAGTACAAAATGAACTGAAAGTCAAGATCAGAGACAGGAAGGAGGCGTACAGGAGAAAACTGGAGAACAAGCTACGTAAGAGATGTGTGGTCAGGGATGAAGAGGATCACACGCTTCAAGCAGAAGGAGGATCAGATAGATGGAAGTCTGCACAGAGAAAATGAACTGAACTCATTCTTCAACAGGTTCAGTTCAGAGACAAGCTCAGGATCCTCATCTCCAACCCCCGGACCTCCCACCCTACCTTCACCCACAGCCTCCCTGTCACATCTTCCACCACAGTCATGGATCTGGTCTGAATAGGAACAAGGCTGATGGTCCAGATGGTGTCAGCACCAGGGTCCTGAAAGTCTGTATAAACCAGCTCTACAGCAGCTCTTCAACGTCAGCCCTCGCCAGGAGAAGGTTCTGGTGCTGTGGAAGACATCCTGCCTTGTTTCACTACCAAAAAGATCTCATCCAGACTTTTATTGGTCCACCTGAATAAGGAAACAGGACCCACTGCAGTTTTCTTATCATCACTGAGTTGGAGTTGGAGACACCATCAAACACCTGCTTCAACAAACTTACAGTGATCTGGACAAATCAGGCAGAACTGTGAGGATCATGTTCTTCCATTTCTCCAGCGTATTTAAAAGCATCCAGATGCTTTTCTAGTAAAGAAACTCCAGAAGACACAGGTGGATGCCTCCACAGACTTCAATCGTGTCAGTTACTGCAACAATTTAATTTCCCTTCAATTTGAATTTTAATGAAGAAAAGTGCAAAGCTGTGGCTCACCCATCTGCTTTCAATAATGACAGTTTTTGGGCCAAGCATGAAAACCACCAATCCCTCCCAGACTAATCCTTGACAGCCAGAGTCAGAAGACGGTGAATTCATCACTCACATTGTAGCGAAAGAGGAAGATCCCACAGAAGAGGCTGAAGAGGTCAGCAGTGAGCAGGGAGAGGTTGACGGACGTTGCGCTGCTCAGCTTGATGACTATGGGCATGCAGCTGTACAGAGCATACATGCACAGTGCATATGCAGAGAAGAGGAGTCCTGAGAACAGAGAAAACGAGCTGTTAGCAACCGATGGCAGTGTCACTGAAACACTCAGACGTTCAGGAAATTGGCTCAACAATGACCACGTTATCAAAAGTCAGAACTACCCGGAAAATGTCTGTATGTGGAGCGAAATGATGGACTTCAAACTGAAGCAATGCCAAAATATTCATAAAGCTTGAGTCACTTTTTTAGACGGAGGCTCTGGGATCAGTACAGAGTGATTGGGACTCAACAGTAAAGTCATCTTACACTCATGGCTCTGTATCACTATTGTTGGTGTGTTGACACGTATGTTTGTTTCTTTGGTTCTTTTCAATTTTAAATCAAATTGGCAGGAAGCAGCTATGTAATTTATGTTAATTTGGAAGAAAGGGGTGGGATTAAACAAGTTTTCTTCCTCCCACTCCTTCTTGAGCAGATACAATGACTTTTAATTTATTGTCTTGTCTTTTTGTTGGCATTTCACATTATCTGCTCAAACAAATAAATAATGAAATGATGAAATTAAATCTGCTTCATCAGGACATTTGATATTTCAACTCTCGAGCAACCTTCATGAGTGAAAGTGTGTTTTCGAGCAGCTCCAAAGGTGTCATATCTGTACGTTCTGTATAATGTATTCAATGTAAATATTGTATATTGTATTGCATTGTTAGGAATGGCTTGATCTTGCAGAGGAGATGTTTCCTCTGGCGGTTACTCGTCCCTGAATGCAGAAGGTCCCAACAACCTAACCAGTCAAGTCCAAAGAAAACATTTCCAAAATACAAAAGTAACATATGAACTGACCAACTTGCCAGCTCCACGTGATGGCGGTAAGCTCGCTGCGTTCCAGGATCACCCTGAGTGAAGTGGGAGACAGCAGAGTGAACACAACGTTGAGTGAGTCAGGAGCCATGAGGTCCAGGGGTACCTACATCTGTACGGTGCTGATGGCCGTGCCGAACAGGCCCACCATGCCCAGGAACTCCACTCTGCTCAAGTTCTTCACCGTGTATTCCTGAGACACGTTGGAGATGGCGTACAGCGAAGCGCTGAGCAGCACCAGGCCGTCACCCAGCAAGATGTTTGAGGCTGCAGAGGACAGACATGATGTTGACAGCTCTGTCAGCTTAAATGTGATTGGTCTGGTGGACGTAACGAGGTTAGTTTGTGCTCCTGAACTTAACGACAATTTTAAAAGCAACCAAATGGAGTTTTGCTGCAACTCTCTTCCACTCAGGCATTTTTTATGCAACTTGTTAGAGAGAAAAAGGTTTGTGGACAAAACAGATGCACTGAAGGAGACGGCAAGAAACCAGAGCAAAAAAAAAAAAAGAAGAGATGTAATGAATAAATCTATAATTGATGCAATAAAACCATTGATGTTATTTCTTTCACTTCACACGTTCTTCATCATCTAATCTAGTACAAACACTTCTAAATTTTTCCAGTATGATGAATGTGGGGCATACTACTCCCAAAGCAAGTTATACCGTAGACAAGCGTGGTGATTAGTGCTGGGCAATATGACGATATATATCGTGGGGGCAATATAAAAGTGTATATTGTGCCATTTCTCTTCTATCGTTTCTATCGTTTCTATCGTTTCTAACCTAATTTTTATTAATTATTAGAGCAAATATGTAATTAAATAACCTGCAACGATAAATTTGATAGAATCATATCTACTTCTACAAAGTAGCCTTTTATGTTTGCACTTTTATTCATGGTTAATGCCTTAAACAGAGTTCTCTTCAACCCTGATGTTTACTTTAGACACTTTATATTGGTTTGCAAACTTTGCACTACAAGGTTACAGATTTCAGAAAGTTGAAAAATAATTTGTGTTTATTTTTTATATCTAAACTTCAGTGCAAAAATGTGTTTTTCCTCTCAGAAACTGTTGTGCACTTTAAAAAAAAATGTGAAAGCTACTGTACCTCTGTACCTACCTGTATTTGCTGCACTAAAATGTATGTTTGTGACAGTTCAGCTAAATGTCCTTTCAAAATAAAGTTGAAAAGTAAGCAATGAAATTTTTGTCAAACTTTTCAGAGAATAACTGAAAACAAACTTTATTATGGTATATCGTGATATATATCGTTATCGTGATATAAAATAGTCCATATCGCCCAGCACTAGCGGTGATTATGGATCAAAATATCAGATCTTTCTTACTGGATCCCTGATCTCTTCCAGCCAGCAGGTCGGCCCCCACCATGGCCCCGACTCCAAGGAGACAGGTGCAGACAGCTACGTAGTGAACTG
This sequence comes from Hirundichthys speculiger, assembly GCA_018398805.1. Classification (NCBI taxonomy): domain Eukaryota; kingdom Metazoa; phylum Chordata; class Actinopteri; order Beloniformes; family Exocoetidae; genus Hirundichthys; species Hirundichthys speculiger. The sequence goes on along the minus strand of JAGFBZ010002534.1, from coordinate 135,496 downwards.
TTCTGTAGCGTATCTTTAAAATCCACCAGGATAGTCCCATCAGGACCGGGATCACGAAGCAGTCCAGGAGCTGGCGTGGGAACACAAGCAGAAGTGTCAGTCTGTGAAGGCACTGATGCTTAGACGGACTAGAATAACAGAAATGTGTTCCTTTTCTTCAAGTATTTTATTCACTACTGAATACATCAGGGTGGGGTGATATTTTCAGAGCAGGATGTGCACAGCATCAAGCATATATAAGAAATTAATGGGAAAAAAAAGCCCATAACTGACCTGCACACTGGTGAGGGTGGTGTACTGGTACGCCTTCACCACGGTGTAGTTGGCCTCCACGTCCACCAGCCCCAGCAGAAGGTACTTCCACCACCTCCTCTTCAGAATCTGTAAAATATTGCCATCCCCTGTGTTTTAAAGGGGAACATCCCTGAACCTCTGTCCTGACATGAGTTGTTGAATCATTTTTGCTCCTCGTGGAGGACCTGAGTTGCAAAATACCATTGGTTTTTTTTTAATATACAGTATATATATGAACATGGAAGAGAGTCATTGTGTTACATCCTTCCTCCTTTAAATTACACTTTTTAACCACTTTGGAACTGACAGTCCTGACTGTTGTTGGTCTGTTCTTGTAGAAACCAGCATTTCAGACACTGAACAGATTGGAGTTGTTATCAGCTCGTCCAACACACACTCTGTCTACGAAGCCGGACTTCTCCAGAATGAGCTCCAGTATCAAGATACTGAAATAACAACTAGTGAAAAGACACAACCTTGACGACAGCATGTCCTTCACCAAAAGTCTGTCATCCATCAGTGGCGTCTTCACACAGATACGAGCGTCACAGACGCCACAGACAATAAAACGATCCCAACATCACAGATGTTTTTGTTCATTCAGCCGGTCTGCCCCCCAACTGTGAATTTCACTCCCCCATGACCTTTGCAATATTGATATCATATATAAGATTGATCAGTTCAAATCTCAATTTAAAATTCAGGCTCTACTACTCTGCATGAGTGGTCTGCACAGACGTCTGCGCTGATGGCGTGAGCGGTTGATGCTGCGCCCATCATCCATGTCTGCTCATTTGACTTTAATTGTATTTTATTAAGGCTTTTTTTTTATGCTTTCTGCTTTTATCTGCATGGTGACCGTGAGTGCCATGAAAGGCAGCTATAAATGATTATAATTCTTATTATGAGGCGACACACTACGTATGAAGTACGACCGCCATACCAGGATGAAGAACATACTGCCAACTAGGGCTGTAGCAATACACTAATCTCACGATACGATACGATACACGATATTCGGCTCACGATATGATATATATCGATATTCATCTTATAATACATTTACATCATTTTCCGAAAGATTTTAAAGGGACAAAGTGATTTTGGTGACATCTTGTGAGTGTTCCAATGACTTTGTTTGAATTAATTGAACTGAAAGCATCAATTCCACATTATATGGCTGACAGGCAGCTTGCAAATGCTGGACAAAATGAATAAAAGATGTGTTGAGAAAAAAAGTTTCATTTATTTAATTAGTGCAAATTGTTGCTTGCAAGCTTTTAAATGTGGGACACGGAGGTTTTGAAAGAAGCTTAGAATATCGATACCCACGGGTGAAAAATCGATACTCTCTGGGGAAAAAAAAGATCGATATATATCGCAGAATCGATAAAATTGCTCAGCTCTACTGCCAACAGCATTTTAAGGGCAGAGTTCAGTTTGAAAACCTCCTCATCCTTTGGTGAATATTCCTTTATTACCCTCACCTGTCACCAAGTAATCGACTGTTTGAAGAATCTTGTTGGCGTTACTGTCATTTTTTATGGGTTTTTGACGGTCTTGGTTCTCTTGTGTTCTTTTTTACGGAGCCTCTGTTCTATCTTTCATTTTATTTCTTATTTATTTTATCGTCTCTTGTCTCGTCTCAGTCCATTTATTGAGCTTCCTGCTTGAATTAATCTGTTCTCCTCCCTGTTTTTTCTTTTATCTGCATTTTGCGTTTTTAGATAATCTGCTTTGCCAGCAACTCCTTATAAAATAAATATATTGTTTTCTACTCCATCTTGGCTGTTTGTCCTCCCAGCATGTCTATCTTCACTGTCACTTGTATATTCTATTAATTATTCTCTGTGTTTTTTGCTTCTCTCCCAACTTTTAAATTGTGTTACTGGCATCAAATGAAGTGCTTCTTTTGTACTTTTGCTATATAAGTTTTTGTTGCATATTACAAAATCCTCCAAATAATCTGGATTTGGGGTTTGTAGTACACATGCTTCCAACTTTATGCAACACTAAAGCAGGAATGTAAACAAAAAAAAAAGGTTTTGTTTTAACAGATGAGTGTGTCACAGATATAATATATCAGGTGTCCAGGGCCGTTACCTCGTCTGCATATCAGCATGCTGGTGTAGGTGACGGACAGCAGCATGTAGTTCAGTAAGCTCTGCAGCATGGGCGTGTTCACGTGGAAGCTGGTGGCCAGGTACTGGGAGGAGATGGCTGTTCCACAGATAAGTCCGGCCAGACCCTGACCCATGGCCAGCGTCCTGGCCAGCTGCCTGAGGGAGAGAGAGAGAGAGAGAGAGATGCACCATCGTCATACATAGGCCTCAATCGTACACGTCCCCTTACCCGTTAACACTAGCCGCTACCCGCAAATTGCGGGTTTAGGAACCTCCGCTAACCGCTAATGCAATCTTCCGCTCGCTAAAGCCACTACCCGTTATGCCGACTCCCTTACTCACTTTGTAGGTGTGGCAATGGGCGTGTCTTTTGCCCTTTCCGCAAACTCGGTAGCTTGCGACCCTACCCGTAACCCGCATGTCGGTGCGTAAAAGAGAGCATCCAAATGGCATCAATGCACGTTCACCTGGTCACATGTGGACGTGCACAAACGGCTCTACCTCTCGAATTAACTCTTGTATAAAAAGCGTGATTTGGCCTCAGTTGAACCCCTGAGAAAATAGCAGAGATCGTCTTAAACGGCTTGCTCGCCAGTTAAACAATAGACGACCAGAGCGTGTTTACTGGGAGCGCACCGACTATCTGGGACTTTCAGGTAGCCGCGAGGAATTTGTGTAAAAATATTTATATTAGGGCTGGGCAACGATTAAAATTTTTAATCGCTTTATTTCCCTGATCACATTGTATACGAAAAATCAAATAATGAACTCAAAAGTAGTGTAAAATGCACTTTTATTGAAATGTTCTGCTGCCATATGAACTAAAGTGCACTTTTAACATCAGTACTTGTCAGTAACACATATTTAGTGTAAATCTCATCTTAAAAAATGTAAAATAAAATTAAGCTTATTGCCACTGCCAGGGCATTAATGTCATCCTGTTTTTATAAAAAATGTTTTTTTTTAAGTTTATTAACAAAATCCAACAAAATGATTGTGTCTCAGCACAATCAGAACATTAAAACAGGTAATTTCTGAGGTAACAGCAGAAACTTTTAACGGGGAGTTCAACTTGGCAGTTGTTACAAATAACCTTGTTTCTGTTGAATCCTCCATCTGGGAGAACTTTAGAATGAAAATGTCCATGTTAAAGTTCTGTAACTTTACCAATACGTAATCATCTGTGTATCTTTTTTTTTTCCATTTTCGATTGTCAATCAAAAATTTAAAAAAATTAAAATGTGACTTTTTTTTCCGTTTTTTTTTTTATCTAACACAAAAAAATGCCTGTTTTTTTCATATTTCAATTTCAGCAAACAGGCCACGGGACTGAATTTGTTTTTAATATTTCATTGTCTGGTTTACATGACCGTGAAATGTCTTTGTTTTATAATCGAGGATTGGACTTCCTGTTGTCATTACACATCTGTGCCACTAGATGAAGCTGCGCTGAAGTAACCAGCTAGAGAACAGCAGGACAGTGAACACATGGAGCAGATCTGATGGAACATGGAGGAATGACGCTAAAGTTTTGTTGCAGTCCAGAATTTTTTTTTTTTAGACAGAATTGTTAATATTGCTACCTGAGTTGCTACACAAACTGTAAAGTACACTGATTTTTAACCGCTCTCCATTTCTGTTTTAGCTTTACCTGCCAATTATTTTCTGCAGCAGCAAGTAACAGACTTAACGCGCGATAAAATAAATGTCGGCGTTAATAAATTAATGCGTTAACGCGATAATAACGCGTTAACTTGCCCAGCCCTTAATTTATATATATATATATATATATATATCAGTGCAGAGGAGGAGGAGGAAGGAAGAGGAGGAAGCTCTACAGCAGAGTCCCAGACGAGCTGCACAAGAGAGCTGCTCTGATCTGGATGAAAAGACGCTCCGTAGCGGTTTGCGGGTAGCGCAACCTGCTCTTAAAGGCAATGGCTACTGACGCACCCTAACCACTCCTATGCATAATGTTGCGGGTAGCGCAGGTGGGATAGCGGGTTTAGCAAGAAGGAAGATTGCGTTCTTTGCGGGGGAACGCCCCTCCCGCTACCCGCTATCCCTAAATAGTGGGTAGCGGGAGGGGCAATCAATTTAGATGATATTAATAAGGTAGCACATGTGAGGACTCTACCAGGAGTCAGCTAGATCCTCAAAGCCAGTATGAACTGATCCATCTGAGGGTTTAAAAATGACTGGCACAGTTTTGCAATCCAGTCAGAATAAAAGGCAGACGTTTAAGTCGGGTAGAACAGCTATATTTTTGCTCATGTCTTCCTGCAAGTTAATCTTCAGCTGGAGTCAGCAGGGTGAAATCTGATAGACAGCTCAGAGCGCTTTACCACAGTCAAATACAAATGCAGGAACAACCTGGTGTAAACGTGCACGGCTTAGCGAGGCAGCAGAATTACACTCAGACTGCTCGGGCAAGCTAAATATGCAAACTATGACCTTTTGACAAATGCAAGCGGTTCTCTGGAGGCACAGTTACCTGCACGATCTGGTAGAATGGAAACACTGAAAACAGCTTTGGGCCAAGAGTTTTTGAATTTTTTTAAGGCTATCAAAAGCATGCTGAAAATTGACAAGAGTTCATTTCAGCTCATTTTTACACGGTTAACGAATGAAGACTTGTGCTTTTGTCATTTTAAAATGTATTAAAATTACAGATCCCTTACTCCATTTTCTGTCTGATAGCATTTCCCATGGGCTCCATTAAGTAATTTACTGAAGCAACTTTACCATTGGAGTTTTATTTCTATTTTTCCCATTTTGGCGCTTTACTCCTCCACTCATTCCTCATGTCATCTTTTTTGTCCACTCACCAGGTCAGAACATCCTTGGGATTGAATTTTCTGATCCTCACCAAGAGTCCATCCCTTTGGTTCCCAAAGCTCACGTCCCTGCGTGGATTCTCAGACTGTTCATCATCCATGTTACTTTAGCAGTGATGGAAGAGTCCTGTCTGGGTTTCAACAGTAACAGGCTTTTAGCTGAATGATTAACTGTCTCAGAGGGCAAAGATTATTCTTTCTCTTATCTGTGTCTGTGCAAAAAGCGTGATGAAGATAACCACAGCACTCAAAGGTAAGAGTCAGTGATGAAAGATACACTCAATGAAGTCATGATCAGCGTCTTGTTTTCACTGACGATGATATAATTAGTTGTGTGAGAGATAAAGCATTTCATTGTTATTGTAATCTAGTAATTTCAGTTGTGGAAACTAAATAAATGAGTACTTTAACTCAATTACTCATTTATTTATCATCATGTAAAGATCATATTTTGGACAGATTCAACTCTTTAAATAAGGTCAAATTCAAATGTCAGTTTATTCATTTTTTATTTTCATTGTATTACAACCATGTCAAACAGCCAGCAGAGGGTATTGTAGGCTATTCAACATTCCTACTGTAGTCAAACAATTATACACAATGTCATGGTAATCATGAAAGTTAAAATTAGACGCAATGAAAATTTTAACTCAGTGTTGAGTTAAATGAAAGAAATTAATAATGATCAACTAATTTGCTTGAAATTAATGTTTTGTCAGCTCTGTGTAAAATTACACATCAACCTCAACAAAAACATCTGCAGAAATTCAAAGAAGTCATATCACCATAGGATTCTCTGAGGAATAAATTCTTACTTTACTTTAGCAATTCAAACATATAAACAGACTGGTAACAATTTTTGGGAATTAAATAGATAAAATGAAGAGCAGATATTTTTGTTGATAATTTTTATACTTATGTGAAAATACTAATAAGTGGAATATTGTATTTGAAAAAAAAAAATAGAATTAAAAAAGTTATGTTCTTATGTTTGATTTAGTTCGTTTTAAACCAACAAGAGTTGATTTTCACAAGTACCATTACCTAATGCGCTGCACCTGTCTCGCGAGACTCTACGAGGTGATAAGTTGAAGAAACATGGCGACGTCTAATTTGTTAAAGGTAAGAAGCACTTGAATACATTCCGTATAAATCTGCACACTGGCCATAAATGCTGTCCTGTACGTTCTGTTTACAGGCTGGTACATATTTTCAGTATTACGGCTGATGTGCATGTTCACTAACGTTAACATTCGTGTGATAAACGCGCACATTTGGCTCGCCTAAAGTCACAGTTGCCACCGTTGCCGTTGTTAGAGTCCCGTGTTGTGAAGTGGTATGCCGGGTTCTGTTTCACCCATCAAACAGGTTACCGCTCCTCGAACCGACCCGGACGAAACGGGACCTTTTGCTCATGTGGAGCTCTTGTGATTCTGGGCCAAAAAGTAAACAAACAAGCAAAACGACAAACAAAAAACCGTTACTCGGTCATACACGTCCGCGAAGACGAACCGCGTCCGGCCCCTTCGGTCCAACACCGGAGAACACTGGAAACGCGGTTCGGAGGGAGAGTCAATCCTGGCACCGGACGCGTTTTCATGTCCGCAATAAACGCGATTATTCTGGCTAAGGTTTGCTAACGTGCTAGCCGTTATTTTGACAAGCTAATCTCTCTAAATGAACCTGCTGTATTTTAAAACGTAACGTGTCCGAGCCGAACCGAAACGATGCGGTCCACTAAATGCTCCGTCCAGTTCCCGCATGGATGGAAGTAAAAGGTAAAATAAAGGTAGCTTCACAAGCGGTTCCCCCAGTTTGACACCTGACACCGGTGAAACCCTAAAAACTGGAGCTGTAACAGACTCACGCATTGACGTTTCAATTGAATGCATCACACTGCATTTAATTTAGATTTGGTTGCAAACCTCGACGTTAAGTAGCAGATGAACCGACACCCTAAAATGTAAGATAAGATGATTGTAGCCTTATTGTACCACAATGGGGAAATTTGCATTGTTGCAACAGCAGGACAATACAGAGCAGAATAAAGTGTACTCACTCATGTTCAAATATGAGATGCATTATTATTTTTTTTTATATATGCGTGTCCCAGAACCTTACTGGGCCAAACAATGTGATATCAAAACATCTAACCCTTGATACTGTAAATAATGTAGTATTACTATGTTTGAAAGCAGTTTCACGTGCAATGAGGTAGGTATAAATAGTTTAGTTGATCTAAAATCCTAACGTGGCCACGGAATCTGAAGGGTCACAGATTTCATGTTACACTGACTATTGTCTAGCACTTTTTTCTCTTTTTTTAAGTAACTAATGGAAGCTGACAAAGCTTCTAACCCATTTAGACCCAAAACACCCTCTAAGAATAGAAACTCCAAAATCTGAAAGGTACATCAGGTTTAAACGGATCGACCTATAGTTTTGTTGTGGTACTCGTACTTTGCTGACATTTAGGATGAGTGTGGTCTGGATTAAATGATCCTAGTAAACCTCAGACTGTTCACTTGCATTTTCATAGATTTAGTCCTCTAAATCTACGCAATATTCCAAGGTTTTGGTTTGATTTCCAATTAGGTTAATGATCTTCCTTGTTTTCAGTGATTCTTTGGTCAAGTGTGGGTACGGTGTTTCAGTTGAGACCACAACATGAAAATAATGTAGTAGAGCTGAGAGCAGATTCCTCTTCATTGAGAAAATGTTTCTCTTTTTTTGGGGTGTGTGTTCTATTTATATTTAGAAAATCTTTTTGCTTCTTTCCACCTGATGTGATAAGAAATTAGATCTCCAAGAAACTGTAATGAGTACTTTTTGTTACTTTTTGTTATCTGTATCTTTCACCACCCAGTAAACCAACAATGGATAAGTCAATAAATATTAGACCTTTTTGTGGATACCTGTATGAAGAGATACAGAAATATTTATAAGCATAAGATGTTTTAGTGAAAAGGAATGACCTTAAATTAATTGGAATAAGTAGTTATTAATACAGGAAATACTCAGGTTGAACTAAGTTCACAGAGAGGCCAGCTACCAAAGCTCAGGTAGATTTTTAAAACATCAAATATTTGCAATGTATCTCCAGTCTCTCTGTTCTACAAAGACTGATGATACATCTGCTCTTGTTGTTTCGCCAGCTCTTGCTTTCACCTCTCACTCCTCTTTCCAGTCTTTCATCTTACTCCACCAATCCCATATCTTTCCTCTAGAACAAGGGGTCCCTGCAGTTTGAGGACAAGTGGGACCTGATGCGGCCCATCGTCCTCAAGCTGCTGAGACAGGAGGCCGTCACCAAGCAACAGTGGTTCGACTTGTTCTCGTAAGTGATGCTCTTCACGCTGTCTCCTGCATGTGTGCAGCAGCTGCTTCCTAAAAAGCAACTGCCTTATTTTGAAGGCAGAAAGGCCTCTAGTAAATTTATAAAAGCAGAGTGTGTTTTGGGCCACGCATCATGGGCTGTAGTAAAAAAAAAAAAAAAAAAGCCTCACTTTGCCATTGATTTGTAGGTTACCACACGCTGCAGTGTGTTTCAGCTGGCTTTGAGGACTGTCTTGTTATGGCTCAACTGCCACAATCTGTCTATCGTAGTTGAAATCTTCATTAGTAGCTTGTCCGTGTACTCACCTTTCAAAGGTATTACAGTCTGAAGTGGGGATGGCTGGTTACTACAGTGGGAAGATTTTCAGCTTAAAGTGGCACTAAATAATTTTTGAAAGGTATAACTCGGTTAGGCCCCTTCCTTCATGGAGGTTAACGGCATACGTTGTGGCCCAATGTGAGGAGGACGTCACAGGAAAGTTCATGTGTCAGTCTCTGTTGTAAGACCTGACCGCAACGAGAGTCCAAAGTTACTTTGGGTGGTTTTTGTCGATGGTGGAGGTGGGAGAACTGGAGGACACTTCCTAAAAGTCATTCGGTATTCCTTCAAATTGAGCTGAAATTGATGTTAAAACTTGAAGACAGTCCTTTGTTCACTGGCTCTGAACTCCGATCAGACTGACTAACGCATGAACCTGTTGGCTTTTCTTTGACTCCAGAGATGTCCATGCCGTGTGTCTATGGGATGATAAAGGTCCAGCTAAAATACACCAAGCCCTCAAAGAAGACATCCTCGACTTCATCAAACAAGCACAAGCTGTAAGTAGCAGCTTTGTCTATTTGTTTTTGTTGTTTTGCATTTGTAAACTCCCTTCAAACATGTTCCCCTTTATATTATTCTCACGACAGATGGAAAAATTGTGTTATTGGTTGAGCGTCATGTCTTAATAAGCATCTTAAACCATTATCTGAAAGATGTATGAGGGCTGAACCTTGGAGTTATTTATCACTTTAAATACAGCGCAGTTGTGAAATGAACCAAGTCTGATTTACCCACAAACTGCAGCAGCACGCGAGAGAGAAACAAATGAACACTGTTATGAATTTATCACCTCCATTTACATCTCTTGTGGATTAAAAAAGAAGTCACTTAGAATAAACATTTCTTCTTAAAAAAAAAAAAAAAAATCTGTTGTGCCAAAGAGCAAAAGATTTAAAAAAAAAAAAAAAAAAAAAAAAAGAAACCCAGACGAGCACTCCTGTATATTCTTAGAAACTCAGTCACATCAGCTGTTCGCCAAAGTGAAATCGAATAATCCAATCACAGTTTCAACTCTAAGTTTGTCTGTCGTCTCATTAATTGAGGCTTTGAGCGCAGAACTAGTTTCTTTAGTCCATCACCTTTGTTTTACTTCTAACTAGAAAAGCACTGGGAGAGCGCAGACCTCCGCCAAGCGCAACAATTCCCCCATATAGCGATTTACACCATAAATATTAGTCGTACATATAGCACTGACAATATGGGGCCGCTAAAAAAGGAATATATCTTCCTTTATTTTGTGATGCACAAAAAATTAAATAATAATGCTATAAAGATTTCATGCAATATTTGTTTCCAAAGTTAATATATTGAAACTTCAATGTTTTTATAGAGATTGCGATAAAATCCGCCTTCTGGATCAGATCCGGATCAGCCTTTGAAATTTGATAGAGGTTCCCATTGTCAATTCCTGAGTCAAATTTCATAAGTTTTGGGCAATAATTAACGGAGATATTGAAAAACAAAACTTTTTGCTCCATTTAGCACAATATTATCGAAAATTTGAAAGAAAAAAAATTCTTCCAGATCACACCCAAAATGAAATCAGTTCTGCCTTTTCTGACAACTCCTGAAAATTTCATCAAAATCCATCCATAACTTTTTGAGTTATCTTGAACACAGACAGACAGATAAACGCCGGCAAAAACATAACCTCCTTGGCGGAGGTAAAAATCTTTCCGTTCACCTGGAAACGAGGGAGGAAGAGCCGTCCAGACCTGAGAAGGACATGCACGCTACCGTTCACTACACAGTTAAATCCAGTCAGGAATAAAGTGATTTAATCAGTTATTCTAGATTACTTTAACATTGTCAGGGTGCAGCGTCTTTACCAGGTTCTTGTGTTTCTATTTGTTTCTCATGTTGCTGTGGGACGCCATGTTTTAGTGCCTTTAACCTGTTTTACTTTTTCAAGGACCACGACCAGAATAAGATGCTTCTGCTCTTGTTTTATCATTGACAGTTTTATGAACAATGGATCTGTGTTGGATGACTATCTTCTATACTTCAGTGCTGCTATTTTTAGCTCGTTAATGTCAAATTTTAACCCCCAGAAAATCTGTCATCTATTTATCTATGCAGCCTTCCACTTTCACAAAGATTCTTTGAAAAGTGTCAAATGTACCTGAAGAGAAACCGTCCTGGCCTTTGCAGGAAACAAGTCATCAGGGTTTTTCATCTATATTCTTGGGTGGGGTTGTATCAACTCTAACTGTTGTTTCCCTCCGTTTCCATGGCAGCGCGTGCTGAGCCATCAGGATGACACGGCCCTGCTAAAAGCCTACATCGTAGAATGGAGGAAGTTCTTCACGCAGTGTGACATCCTGCCCAAACCTTTCTGTCAGCTGGAGATCACACTGATGGGAAAACAGGGCAGCAACAAGAAAACGAACATGGAGGACAGCATCGTACGCAAGGTGAGACGAGGACATGGGAAATCCTCACATGTTGAGTGGTCAAAATATGAATTAAAACCTGTTCAACGGTGACCACAAGAAGGAGTTTAATGCACGTCTATAATTCAGGTCACTGTAGTTTAAAACTAGAGCACTGCTACAGTAACGCTTCTCCTACAGAACATGGAAACATGGGGATGTCTTTTCTTTCCCTAGATTTAGCTCACAACATTATCAAGGCAAGTTTATTTGTAGAGCACAAGGCAATTCAAAGTGCTTTACAGATGCATAAAATCACAAGAAGGCAAATAGAATCATTCATACAGGCATAAAAATAACCAATAATAAATCAGATTAAAAATGACTTGAAAAGAAGAATAAATTAAATTAAAATGAGTGCAAATAAAATTATTAATAAATTGAATTAAAAATTAATAGTGCAGATAAAATCCTTTCAGTTGTCATCTGCCATCTAAACAGAACTGTTTTCAGTCTGGATCTGAACATTGTCAGAGTTCAGGTCTGTCTCACATCTTCTGGAAGACTGGTCAGGATTTTATGAGCAAAACTGAAATGCAGCTTCACCTTGTTTAGTCCTGACTCTGGACACCAGCAGGAGACCACTACCTGAGGTTCCCAGAGTCCAGGTTGGTTCATATGGATCTAACATGTCAGAGATGGACTTTGGAGCCATGAAGAGACTTGAACACAAGCAGAGCTGATCTATGTGGGATCTGAATGTAAAGTTTTACTCTGGTGGAAATATCAAGAAAATAGCAGTTTATGCCTCATACATTTTATTTACTAGCACTCAGTACAAGTCGAGGTTTTTTTTTTTTTTTTTTATGTGGAAAATGTTAAAGGAGTGGTGTCAGATCTTCGCTGATGTATGGAATCAGTAACATAGCGCTGTGTCGTCTGCATGCAGCCGAGCGTGACTGTTTGCCAGAAATGACACGATATAAGTGACATAGAGTCAAACCCTCTGGAAAAATGAATTACAGGTGAACACTGAGAGGCAGATACTGTTGGTGCTGTCAAAGGAATACCCAATAGCCTTTGTCTTAAAAAAAAAAAAAAAAAAGTCTAAAGCTGATGCAATATTGCAACCTCTGTGACAGGAGTTGCTGTGTGTTGCCAGAGGAATACTTTCACTTGATCATTTACCAATAATGGAGACTTTTACCAAGAAGGGCAGTTTAAATGTTTGTCTCCAGTTCTTAAAGGTGGGGTAGGTGTTCTTTGAAAAAACGGTTCCAGCAATCCAACTTAAGTGAGATTTTGAAAATATACACTCCCTCCCTCCTCCCAAAGGCTCCGCCTCCTCCTCTTCAGCCCACCCCTCGAAACCACGCCTTCACATGATTCATGACTACATGAACCGCAGGGAGGGAGGGAGGGGTGGGTGGGAGTATATTGATATTTGATGGACGTATTAGGCAGCCAATAAATGTAAAGATGATCACTATTTTGATTGGTCAGAGTTTTTCTCTGATTACACCCTCTAGACTGGACCAAAACCTTTCGTTTTTTTGCAAACATTTTATTTCAGTGGGTGCAATGGGAATGTGAAAAGGTTTTCAGGCAATATTGTAAAAAGTGCTGCTAAAAAAAAGAACACCCACCCTACATTCAACATTATTATTTGCTCTTAATTAATGTGTTAAATGTAAGCTATTTTACAAATCTTGACAATCATGCTGGAATTAATAGAGAAAATAAGCCTTATTATTTATTTCCTCTGAGATGGCCGAGAACGTCTAAGTCATCCATGATCTTAAAAACTCTCCTGTGAGAGAACATTATAAAGCATTAATTATAGGATGTTTGTTTTGGTCTTTTTTGGTAAATTTGTAAGTGATGGGGTGTAGTCTAGGTTCCAGTCAGGTTGGGCGGTGGGAAACTATGTAATAATCTTCCGTTTTTGTAAATTTTTATCCTGCGCAGCTGATGCTGGACACGTGGAACGAGTCGATCTTTTCCAACATTAAGAGTCGCCTGCAAGACAGCGCGATGAAGCTGGTGCACGCTGAGAGGCTGGGGGAGGCGTTCGACTCCCAGCTGGTCATCGGCGTACGCGAGTCATACGGTAGGAAGGACGGACAACGCAGCACGTAACAGCAATCAGTTTTATCAGTGTGTGCGGAGAGGTAGTCGTACAAGAAGAAATTAATACAAAATCATGGTTTAAGAACTCGATACAGATATACTGGATGAGCGCTGACTGTGTTTTGTCCTTTTTTTGTCCTCCCAGTGAACCTGTGTTCTAATCCAGATGACAAACTGCAGATCTACAGAGATAACTTTGAGAAAGCCTACCTGGACTCCACTGAGAGATTTTACAGAACACAGGCACCGTCCTACCTACAACAAAATGGTGTCCAGAACTACATGAAATACGTACGTTGCAATAATGTTACTGCTGTTGAGAAGCAGAGTTGGTGCGAAGAATCTGGAACACTGATGAACACTGATTATCTGATTAAGAAACGTTCTTGATATCTTCAGTAATCATTTTCTAGAGTAGTCGGTCAGTGTTTGTAGTTGTAACAGATGAGCATCTGAGTTATGGACTCGACTCAGACAGAAAAGGATAATATGATGGTTTTTCTTGTAATGATAGAATATTAAAAATTGCAAATACAGTGGTACCTCTATTTACGAAATTAATTGGTTCTGGGAGTAGTTTTGTAACCTGAAAATTCCATAAGTAGAGATGCGTTTTCCATGTAAATGCTCTAATCCGTTCCAAGCCCCCCAAAATCTGGACATAAATCTTTTTATAAATCATAAAAATGCATCAAAACATGTAACAAATACATGTTACCATTAGATTAATGCACAATAAACATACAATGAAAGTTGTACATAATAAAAAAAACAATAAAGTAAAGAATAAAAATTATGTTAATTTACCTTTTACTGCTATCGTCGTCACCTTTTCTCTCTCAGCAGTGGTTTTTGCTTGACGTTTTGTAAAGAACGTCAGCTTTTGTCAGCTTTTAACAATCCTTCAAAAATGTGCAAGGCTAACATCATCATAGTGAGCGATAGCCCGACTAGTGAACACTTTTTCTGGGTGATTCTTTTCAACAAATTCCGAAACTTCATGGAATTTTCCTAAAATGTCAAAGGGATGCCAGGAAGGTGCTAGCTGATAGCCAATGGCAGAGCAGCTACAAGTATGTTTACATTTGGTAAACTCTGGAGCTGCGAGTAGCAGCGCGTACTGTATTTTTGACTTTTGTATCCTGAAATTTCTTCGGTAACGAGGGAATATTTTCCTGCTTAGATGTGTCGTAATCCTGAAAATTCAGTATGTAGAGACGTTTGTAAGTAGAGGTACCACTGTATGTCCTTTTTTTTTTTTTTTTTTTTTTAAATTAGGATTTAAGGAGTAAAATAGTTCCAGCCAGTATAGAGTACAGAGTGTGAATTGAAGTTATATGTTGACGTGTTTCATCACAGGCAGATGCAAAGCTGAGAGAAGAGGAGAAAAGAGCACTTAGATATCTGGAGACGCGTCGTGAATGTAACTCTGTTCAAGCAGTAAGTGCCTTTAACGGGATCAGTCCAGTATCATTACAAGCTGTTTCATTTTCCATGTATATTTTTAGTCTCTTCAGTAGTTTTTTTTCTTTCTCCACATTAATGTATATCTCAGACTTATCTGGACACATAATCAGTTATATATTTATGTGATTAAAGCTTTATCGTACGTCAGTGTTGCACCTATATAACTGTGTTTCCTGTGTTCCCTCACAGCTTATGGAGTGTTGCGTGAACGCTCTGGTGACGTCATTCAAAGAGACCATCCTAGCTGAATGTCCAGGAATGATCAAACGCAACGAGACAGACAGTGGGTACCTGTGTGCTTTTGTGGCATTAGTGATGTTCAATTATAATTAATTATATTTAATTATATTTTGATAAAGCTTACTTTGCCGCTATTTTGTGGCCTCAGTCTCCACTGCATGAGCTGGCTAGAATTTAAAAAAATAGAAATGGCTTCTCTGAGTGTCAGTTTCTTGCTGGGGGGGAGTGAGGGTGGGAACGCATGAAAAGGTTCCTGAAGTATGTAAGCATGCCGATCCATCCTGCTTCTTGTCCTGCATGTAACACTGATTTAATTTTCTCCTGCAACAGAGCTGCAGCTGATGTTTTCACTGATGGACAAGGTCCCCAGTGGGATTGATCCCATGCTGAAAGACTTGGAAGAGCATATTATCAGTGCCGGACTAGCAGACATGGTGGCTGCTGCAGAGACTATCACTACTGTACGTGTGCTTAGACAAACTTCAGCAATTAGTAAGCATATAAATGTAACGCATCTTTGTTGAGAGAGCTCCAGAAAAATGCTGGACAAATATGACTGTTGGGCCAGCGGTAAGGAGGGAGGACGGCTTTATTGGCCTGCTGCTCCAGTAGGTTCAAACGTGTTTGTGTGTTCATCCAGGATTCTGAGAAGTACGTGGAGCAGTTACTGACTTTGTTTAACCGCTTCAGTAAACTGGTTAAGGAGGCTTTCCAGGATGACCCTCGCTTCCTCACAGCAAGAGACAAGGTCTGCTTCGTCTTCACACAGCGCAAAAAAAAAAGTTCTTCCCATGTTCCATGTGCAGTATTTGGGTTCATCCCAGCTGTTTTGTCCTCTGTCTTCACAATTAAAACTTGTTCCCAGTAGGGCTGTAGCGATACACTAATCTCACGATACGATACACGATATTCGGCTCACGATACGATATACATCGATATTCATCTTACAATACATTTACATCATTTTCTGAAAGATTTTAAAGGGACAAAGTGATTTTGGTGACATCTTGTGAGTGTTCCAATGACTTTGTTTGAATTAACTGAACTGAAAGCATCAATTACACATTATATGGCTGACAGGCAGCTTGCAAATGCTGGACAAAATGAATAAAAGATGTGTTGAGAAAAAGTAGTTTCATTTATTCAAACAGTGCAAATTGTTGCTTTCAAGCTTTTAAAGGTGGGACACGGGGGTTTTGAAAGAAGCTTAGAATATCGATACCTGGAGCTGAAAAATCGATACTGGATGAAATATCGATATATATTGCAGAATTGATAAAATCGTTCAGCTCTCGTTCCCAGATCACGTGTGTTCCTAAGCTGCTGTGGCGTGTTAGGTTGTGTTAAATCACAGGCATATACCCCATTTACTAGTATCACACTACCTTTCTGTTTCAAGACGATTATTAGATAAACATTGATTTAATGCTTCTTTCGATCTACTTAAATATAATGACGGGACAAGCTGAACTCTGTACTGCAGGAGTGATTGGAAAACTCATTAACTTGAGGGTGAAAGGCATCTTTTGTAGCTTTATCCATTTCTGTCTTGTCCTCTGAAATATAATCTTAGAGATTTTCAGCTGTTTGTTGTCCAAAACAGTTTTAAAATGCTATCTTCCGGGAATTGTTATACATTGAAGAAATAATTGATTAGTCAAAAGCGCACACACAAAACGTATCATGCACCGTGGTCATGCACTTATGCTTTATTGACGGTGTTCTGTTTTCACTGCTCCCAGGCGTACAAGGCTGTAGTCAATGATGCCACCATCTTTAAAATAGAGCTACCTATGAAACAGAAGGGGTAAGTTGGTTTGTGGAATAAACTAATGTTGATTATAACACTAGGGTTGTTGTTTTTTTTTTTGTAATGAGTGTTTGTGTGTCTCCAATCAATCAGTGTGGGTATGAAGACTCAGCCAGAGTCCAAGTGTCCTGAGCTGTTGGCAAACTACTGTGACATGCTGCTGAGGAAAACCCCCCTCAGCAAGAAACTCACCTCAGAGGAAATTGAGCTCAAGCTCAAAGAAGTGGTGAGTCTATGACCTGGTAGCCTCACTTTCCCCTCGACATTCAGGGCCCATTCAAATTCACTCCGCTGTTTCAGACTGTTGCATTCCCTTGTGGCTTATTTTTTTCCAGGTCCTCACAGTGATTTACTTTTTTTCTCTTCTGCCCTGTCAGCTATTGGTATTGAAGTATGTCCAGAACAAAGATGTGTTTATGCGTTATCACAAAGCCCACCTGACCAGACGCCTGATCCTGGACATTTCAGCTGACAGCGAGATTGAAGAGAACATGGTGGAGTGGCTGAGAGTGAGTTACTTTCCTGACACTTCAACACTCAGAACATTTCACAGTTGAACAACATATCGAACTTCATGTATGCAAGAAAGCCCCAGACTGACTTTTTTATTTTTATTTTTCAATTTAAATAACAGAAAATGAAAACCACTTATTCCTTCAACACCATCCACAGTTTATATCCGCAGATAAATGAATTACAGAGCTTTTCAAGCCTTTCTGCCTGTTGCTTTTTTGCCAGTATTACTCGGTGCAGAGTGCATAAGTGTTTTTTTTTTTATGTTTTTTTTCCAACCATCTCAACCAAACAAATTGGAAGAAAATCTATAGAAAGTTGTGAACAGCATTCATAGGCTGTGCAGCAACTTTTCTTTTCTGCCTGGCGCACAAACGGCCACAAGAACGTTAAAACGGTGAACCCAAATGAAGTGAATAATGAAGACCAAGAAGAGCCTCATCAATAAAACTTTTTGATGTTAAAAAAAAAAAACCCCAACAACTTTGACTTCATTAATAATGCCTCACTAGACGTGGTGGTTAATCTCATAAATGTGACCAGTATCATTGCATCGACAACCCTGAAGATAACTATGTAGCATGTTCAAAGTCTGATCAAAGCGTGTTTTACCTTAAAAAAAATCCCTCCCACTGACCCTGGTGTCATTGGTTCAGTACCCCAACTGGACTTTCAGGGGTCTCTGGATGGTGCAAGACCACTCTTATGGAGTTTAACTTTTCTATTGTCCTGCAGATTTTAACTTTGGTTTTGTTTTCATATATATTATGGTATATATATATTATATATCTTATATATATATACCTTACCACTATCGATCATCTATACATACACTATATAAAAAGCTATGCATATACAACGCCATAGCTATTGATATAATATATATATATATATTATAATATACAGCTCTAAAAAGTTTTTGTTTGTTTTTTTTGTTTTTTTTAAAATACATGACGTTTATATATAATATACGTTTATCAAAAAATTTGCAGATGATTTTAGATTGAATTTAATACACAGTTTTGTAATTTCACTGTGTTGGGACGCTGGCTCAGTGACAAATAAAGGCATTCTGATTCTGAGTCTAAACACAACAAAATATGTCCCACTGAGCTGCAAATGTTGAATACTAAATACTAAAGCATAACTGACCTGACTTTACTCAAACATTTCTTTTCTTTTTTATTTTTTTCCCTCATTTTTAACCTGAAGAATAGTGTATATGCTCCTCTTTCCATCTGGACTTCAGTCATGTCCTGCTGTACTGACTTGATTGTGCGTTGTAGTTTGGAAAAGGATGCATCTTTATAATATGATCAAGGTCTTGATATTTTTGCCTTGACTCTCGAGACATGAGGAGACACAACGGGGGGCTGTTTTCCCAAAGTAAGTTCTTCGAATCAGTTTGTTGTTGAAGATCGAGATTAAACTTTTGCCGTCTAATAAAATCTTTTGCTAAAGTGGAGAGCGTCAGTGCCTACCGATGACTAAGACAAACCTTGTTCTTATTAACTGAGTATTTATGCTTTACATAATAAGAATACTTAATTAAAGCCAGATACTCCTTATTTCCACTAATTAATCAGAATGAGGTTTTGTTGTGAAGCAGCTTTAAGCTGTGAGGTTTGTCTTTAACAAAAGTTAATTGGATGCACATTTACATGACGGTGGGAGCTGAGAGGCTCTAGAGTCTATTTGTCCAGCATCATATGGAAATACTTTCCTCAGGAAAATGAATTGCTTTGTGTTTATTTACATGGTCAGGGTTGCAGAAACCTCATAAAAAAAATATTTGTTGGCACATATTATTTGTTTCATAGGACTTTTTAGGAGCTTTAATATAAGACAGCTGAATGTTATAAAACATTTATAAAACGTTTCTTCTGAGTTGAAAGAAAACCTCTTGGTATTGTTTTTAAATCATCTCCCTCCACTTTTCCCACGTTAAAATAACCAGTAATTAACTTTCCTTTGTTTTCTGTCTGCTGTGTGGCTCCTTCATCCACGTGTCTGTGTGCTTGTCGTCGTAGGAAGTAGGGATGCCTGCTGATTATGTGAACAAGCTGGCCAGGATGTTTCAGGACATCAAAGTCTCAGAGGACCTCAATCAGGTCTTCAAAGAGATGCACAAACACAACAAGCTGGCGCTGCCAGGTACCGCACGGACATTCGCACACGCAAAACAAGTGGCCTCCGAGTCTCTTTGAAATGGAATCACTTTGCATAAAACTAGAAAAAAAAAAAACATGTAAACAAATTAGAACATTTACACTTTATGAAGTTCATATCATGCAGTGGACAGCAAATGTGTGAGTACAGGGACACATCTCTAACGGGGCATCGATATTGTTCAGTCAGGATTTAATTTTGGTATCACGAGCTCAGTTAATCTGCGTCAATGTCATTGTTGCAGCAGTTCATGAAGAATCTTTTAGGTTTTGTTCTCTTTTCATTTTGTTTTCACTTTTATGATCAGCTTGTAAAAATAGTGATGAATGCTTATTCTTAGAAACTAATGCCCAACCTTTTTAGCCCTGTATTTTCAAAATAAAAGCATAGTTAAGTATTGTGTCTTAAATGAACAATTACAGAAAATACTTGTGGTATATGAGGTGGCCTCTTTCCGTGCCCCAAGTCTTTAAGATTTTGTTGAAGTGCTCATACTGTTACAAGCATGAAGCCTTTCTGCTGTGTGGCTTATTTTCACTTTAAAACATAAACGCGTCTTAGAAGATGTTGATGTGTTTTTTTTTTTTTTTTTTTTTTTTTTTTTTATCTGAGCTCTTCCTCCTCTGTGTCCCTGCAGCGGACAGTGTGAACATTAAAATTCCTGAACGCCGGGGCTTGGTCGCGAAGCAGCGAAAAGGTTTTTGTTTCCCTCCCCACCGAGCTGGAGGACCTGATCCCAGAAGTGGAAGACTTTTACAAGAGGAATCACAGCGGTCGTAAACTGCACTGGCATCACCTCATGTCCAATGGCATTGTGAGTAGATGGCAAATGTAACGGGGCCGGTTGGAACGATGAGCCAAGCTTCATAATATCATGTAGTTAGAATGTTGTTTCCATGACTTAATTTAGACTTTCTGCTTGGAAATCACTGGGAAGAGCATTGTTTTTATTTCTGCAGTTTCTCTCACGCTGCTGCATTTTTCTTTATTGCTCCAGACTTGTTGCACAGTTTGTTCTTGTTACTTGCCTCTTTTTCTTTCTTTCTTTTTTTTATAGTTACTTTTTCCTCCACGTGAATAGTCACTTGTGTTTGCATGTTTTCCGTATTTGTCTCAAGCTGAGATAAACAGGGCCGTTCATGTTGAGTACACAGTAGCAGGGCAAGACGTGTTTACTTAAATTGACCTTTGGATGTTTTGACTGTGGGGGACGTTTCAGAGCTATTAGACCTTTGCAGAGCTGTAGTAGTTGCATATACTGGCTTCATTATGGGAAGGCAGAGGCACTTATTTAAGATGTGTTGGGTTTAATCTGATTTATTCTTAGCAGCAGTTATCAGGCGACTCAAGCTGAAACTTGCTCTGTAATCATGTTGCTATCTCCCCGTTAAGAAGACAGCCTGCTCTCCTCACCATCTCTGTCTTGTTCTTTTTTTTGTTTGGTTCTGCTCAGATTACTTTTAAAAACGAGGTGGGCCAGTATGACCTGGAGGTGACGACGTTCCAGCTGGCCGTGTTGTTTGCCTGGAACCAGAGGCCAAGAGAGCGAATCAGCTTCGAGAACCTCAAACTGGCCACAGAGCTGCCTGATGCAGAGCTGCGCCGAACCCTCTGGGTCAGAGAACGGGCCGCTTCCAATTCAGTTCATCATCAGCATTACGACCGTTCAAGATTAATATGTTATCTGGGTTATAATATCTCGACTCAGCAGACATCCACTGATCTCTGCAGTTGAGATTGAATCAAATTTTCTAACAATCAGTACACAATGTCTGCATTTGTATCCTACATTTCCAAAATGCTCATATACCACATTCAGGATCAAAAGTTAGTAACGTCCGAGTTTTAGAAAAGCTACAGACCTCATTAAAGAGGTTGAGGATAATCAGCATCTTGATATCTTTGAAAGTAGTGGCAATAAAACAGTCTTGTTATCAAATAACAACATTGGTCTCAACATACATGTTAAAGTTTGACTCATGTCATCTGATTTTTTTTTTTTTTTAATCCTGGAGCTCATCTCTGCTGTTCTCTCCTGTCCTCAGTCTCTGGTTGCCTTCCCTAAGCTGAAGAGACAAGTGTTGTCTTATGATCCTCCAGTCAGCTCGCCCAAGGACTTCACCGATGCAACGCTCTTCTACGTCAACCAGGAGTTCTCACTCATGTATGTTCGTTGTTTTCATAAGCTAAAAAAAAATCTTTATCAGTGTGTTGAGCAAATACTTTTTCTCCCTGCAACCTTTTAAAGAATGTAGTTTATCTACATGGCTGAACGTGCTCTAACTCCAACTCTTAACCTGAAAGCGCTGGAAATGTGTGGAATTATCTCTTGTATCAATGCATCTCATTCGTTTTTCTCAGCAAAAACTCCAAAGTCCAGAAGCGAGGAAAGATAAATTTAATTGGTCGGCTGCAGCTCACCACAGAGCGAATGAGAGAAGAAGAGAACGAAGGAATCGTCCAGCTCAGAATACTCAGAACTCAGGTACGAAAATGGAGCTTCTGCCTTTTGTTTGCAAAATGAAGACTGTCGTATAGGGATGAGTTTTGGCAATGACCTCGCAATACGATATGTATCGTGATACTTGTGTCACAATACAATATTATCACGATATCACAATATATTGCCATATTCTACCCAGTTAATATCAAAATTAAAAGTAGAGATGAAAAATCAAGTTGCTGTATACATGTTCATCAGATGATATTGATCATTCAGAGGACAAATTGAGTCAAAACTATTTGCTTCAAAACAACTTATTTATTGTTTAATATTAGTGTTTTTGCACATTTAAGTGAATGAATGAATGAATGAATTTTCCTAAAAAATTCGATATCAGGAGCTGAAAAATCGATATTATATCGGGTGGCCGAAAAACACAATATATCGCCAAATTGATTTTTTTTCACACCCCAGCTGTCCTGGATGAGGTCAGGTTGTGTTTTCTCTATCGCTGCAGTGGGATTAGTTGGGTCAGCAGCATCTTTAAGACTAGTTGAGGCTTGCTTGCAGCTAAAGTTGAAGGTTTTTAGGGGAATATTTCTCTTTTTGCCCCTAAAGGTGCGTATAGACTCAGTTAAAGCAGAAGTAAGGACTTCAGTTCATGTTTCAATTTTATTCGAAGGAACATTTGTTTACTTTCACAAAGTGTCGTATAGCTGCAGCCATAATCCATGTCACCTGTCAGCCAAAACCAAAGAAGCTCCACCTCCCGTCCCAGTCAGACAACTGTTGATCAGCTGCTCAGCATGACAGAGGCAGCTGAGATGCTCAGGAAGGTACAGACGAAGGTCTCCGAGGAAGAGGCCGAACAACAGTAAATCTGAGGCAGTGTTGTAAAAGCAACAATGTTTTCTTCTCTTGAGACTAATAATCCTCCGACTGCTACAAAATGTTTTTGTCAACAGTAGTAAATTGAATACCTTTTCAAAATTTACATCAGTACAAAATCATAAAAAATCTGAGGAAATAATTTCTATTGAAGCTAACCACTCTGTGTATTTAAGCTGGATCAAAATTAAGTATTCAGTTTAGTTTGAATGTGAACAGACAGTCCAGCGACACCCTGTTTATGAGCCATAACCTTAAACATTAGATTGTCTCTGAGTTACAGAGTTGCTACAAGACAACAAACTGTCCACACGTTAGATTAGTTGGAGCTCTGATCAGAAATTTCATTACGTTTTTTATGCATTACTTTTTTTTTTTTTTTTTTTTTGAGAGCTTGAAAGGTTGTAACATAATCTGCATTTCGCTTTCAGGAGGCCATCATCCAAATCATGAAGATGAGGAAGCGGATTAGCAATGCACAGCTGCAGACGGAGCTGGTAGAAATCCTGAAGAATATGTTCCTGCCTCAGAAGAAGATGATCAAAGAGCAGATCGAGTGGCTCATCGAACACAAGTATATAAAGAGGGATGAGGCAGACATCAACACCTTCATCTACATGGCTTAGGCAGTAAAGAAGGAGCACATTTTTGCTGTTTTTTTTACTGCTGGCCTGCAACTGGCGCTTTAAAACCCTGCAAGAAAAGAACGAGGAAAACAGGATGTATCTGAAGAGAAGCAGAGGATTGATAAGTAGGGAGATTCTTAAAGGACAAGGTTGAGCCCTCTGAACAAAGTGTGGACATAATTTCTGTTTGTAAGGCGCCAGTGTGTTACCTGAGTGTCATTTCAAGATGTAGCGTTGAGTCATCAGGCTGTCTGTCTCTGCTGCCCTCTAGTGTCTGATCAGAGGAGAGGCACGGCAGTGGGCGCCGTTTGCCAGCAGCTCAGAAGGAGAATAAAATAGTGAAATAATTAAATACTTCCTGCCTTACTTTCATCAGCAATTGACTGCAGAAGAGGAGGAGGAGGTGCTGTGTGGAGCGAAAGGAGGACAAAAGTAACAAGGCGATATTAATCCGTTCTCATGATGCTGCAACTGCCATCTTCAGGGCAGTCCTCTTGCATCCCTCCTGATCTCCATCGGTCTTGTTTTTGTGGACGGGGAGTGCAAAGAGCCACTCATGAAAGCTGCCAATGAGGAGCGGACACGGAGAAAGACTAGTTCAAACTACCGAGGAGTATTTTTGCCAAATTGGTGTGTGTGTGTGTCGTATGGGTGTTTGGGTGCATGGCGTGTATCTGGTCTTTTTGATGTGTGTATGTGTGTGCACTTTTAACAGCATGCTGCTCTGATTTCTTTTTTTTTGTTTGTTTGTTTGTTTTTTTCTCAGTGCGGAATCTGTCACACTTTGTGTCTGAAATGGTTGAGAAATTAAGATCAGCCACAATTGAAATGCTGTTATTTTATTTTCTTTTCATGCCCTGTTACTGCAGGAAAACTTGATCAGCAGGTGAACAAGTATTGTCTTTAGTCTGTGTTGGTTGGTTATCATAATGCAAACTATTTATTTAATGTATAAAAACCCACGCTCTGAACGTTGTGACATAAATGCCACCTTAATTCATCAAAAAGGGGGACATGGTGGAAATTGTTACCAGGTAAACTTCTTTGTCAGTAATATTTTTACTGCTAGACTTCCTAAGAACAGAAATCCTTCAGATCATAAGTACTTGGACAGTTGCACATTTAATATTATTATTATTATGCTCTTTGCCTAAAGATATTCAGTTTGATATATAATTCTGGGTATTAGAATGAAGTTCCTGGCTGTCTGCTTTAATTTTGGATATATTTTACAACATTATACAAAAGCTTCATGTGAGAGATGGACCCCGTTGAACCCACTGTCTGAGGGTTTTGTGGGTTCAAATGTAGCTGGAAACTAAATCAATGTATCTCACATTATTTCTGCTCAGTTTTGTTCTAAGGTTTTGGATCCAGACATCAGCAAATACTTGTATCTTCCCTTTTCTTCCAGACGTTTACGGGAGCCACCAGTTCAGCTCATTTTAGTTCTGACCCGTTTCTCTGCCCGTCCTCTTCGTCAGGTGGACTGCAGCTCTGTTAGCCGGGGTTTAGTTTAGGAAGACTTATTATCCTAAACTATTCCTAATTTATTTAGTGTGATTACAAAGGTGAATGTAGTGCCAGAAAGTGTCTGTAACATGGAAATGAATTTATGTGATCCAAAAAAATGCTTCCTGTTTATTCACTCATCTGTGTTGGTTAATAACCCAGTTATAAATGTATCCAGTACGAAGAAATCTTCCTTCACATCCAGTCACTTCTACGCTACATGTTGATTTAAAATCTTTGCAATCTAAACTCTCAATGACCTTGAGGTTTGTAATATATACTCTCAACAACATGCAGGTTACCCATATTTAGTATATTTAGCTGAGTGTGTAATGAGTTTAGGACTCATTAACTTTGGCATCTTGTGTTAAGTAAGCTGCTGTATGTCTTGAAAACATCTCCCTGTGTGCAAGTGAAGCTGCTCACATTTAAGCCGTCTTCAGTGTTTTATTATTCATGTTATTTCACTTTAACTGTGCTGAAATGGGATGAAAAGCAACAACTGAACAGCCGTGCAACTGTCCACTTGCTAGTGATCTGGGCTGTATACATATGAGATTGAGGCTCTATTACTCAGTTTTTATCTGACTAAGAGACTGTCATTCTTTGCACAGTGTCAAACCGAGAACACACAGCTGCAGAAATGTATTTTATCATGATTTAAGTGGATTGACTGAGCTGCTCTTACAGTGATGTTTATATGCCATTATGCCGTGTGTGTTCACCTCCTAAGATCTTTCTGTCCAAAACCACAAATTCAACGTACAATATGCATAAAAGTCACTTTCCCTTTGTCCAAGCAAACCAGCTGTGTGGTTTTTTTGGTCAGGTTTCAGCCGTGGTTTTATACTTTCTGAAAATATTATAGTGGTCATTCAAGCTCCCTCCCTTTGTTTCGTCACCAGTCTCAGCGAAGAAGATGTAAACTACAAAGCTTTTTAAAATGATGTATTGGATGGTAACGTGATCCATCCCATAAACTGCACTCAGATGGGTTAAGACTAAGTCCCAGCTGTGCAGCGCAGAGTCACCTGTTTGTTTTTACCTGATGGGAAAGAAAATGGCCATGTTGAATTGCATACGTTGACCTTTTTGGGAGATGTGTTTGCAGAAACTGACTGTCCGGGCTGTGTAGTCTAACTTATTGCAGGTGTAACAGTGAATAGATGGCAAAATAATTTTTGAAATTACTTAGAAACGGCATTCATGTGAGATGGTTTTCATCTGAACAATATTCAGCTTTTTCCATATTGTTTAATTCTTTAGAATGGAGAATATAACATCTGGGATTTTTGCATCTTTTTCTCATAACGGAGGTGATGATGAAGACGGTTGTGGATTACTGGAATCAAAGGAGAAAAATGCTGGGCCTTACCTTTTAAAACTAACTCTGAAATTAAACATTTGACATTTCACCGCACGTCCAGCTTCAGGCCGATTAAATATTTCATACTGACTTAACTGACGGTTGCTCGGCAGAAGCTGAAACCTGAGACAATGATGTTAAGTTCGTACCCGGCAGTTAAAAATCACCACAAAAAATATCATCTTAAAATTTCTGTTTTTCTGTGGCAGTTGTATAGAGTTAATATGTGGTATTTGTTTTCAGGGACAGAAAGACGATGCCTCTTTTCTCTTCCTGCCTCGAGACATTTAATATACTTCGGATTTTAAACGGTCATTCCCACAGCTGCTCCTCTGCGTCTTCAGAGCTGTCAGGGACTGTTGGCTCAGATACAGAAACTCCAGTTCAATGAATTGATTCAGAGGACAGAAAAAATAAACGCTTGCACTGAGTTCCTCTGTTCTGTTTCTGCATCTGCTGTTGACCTCAATACCAAATTCTGTGAACAGGAAAAAGACAGAATAGGTAATGTTTGGGGCTGATTTTATTTTTAAGTTATTCTACATCCACAAAGAATGTTCCTTTTTCTCTTAAGTTCCAACATTTTTTTTTTCTGGTTTTTTTTTTTAAAGATGTTTCCTTATGTTGGCAGTACTCGGATGAACAGTATTTATTTAGTATCCCTCCCCTTTGTTTAATATTTGCTCACATTGAAAGAAAGCTGTTTCAGAAATTAAATCAATGTCCATAATGATAATAATAATGCAAGTCACACCTACAGTGTCATAAACAGAAGCTGACATGTCCTCTCAGTTTATGTTACACAAAACCAGGGTGTTAATAAATAGGTTTTACAAATTGAGTTGCACAAAAAAATCTTTTATCTTTTTATCTTTTATTGCCATGAGAACAGCAAGGCTTTATTTTGGAAATATCTTACTTGTACCTGGAACAGGACTCCTGTAAATCACCATATGCAGCTGTATTCTCTATGCACAGACCTGGCTCAGTGGGGATAGTGGAGATGATTTCTGCTTGTTTTTGTTTTGTTTTTGTTTTGTTTTGCTTCTTTTTAATGTTTGAACACTCTGGAATGCACAGAAGTACAGTAAGATAAAAGTACAGAAAATTAGGACTTTCTGAATGTCACTACTTTTCTCTTTCTTTGTTGTAATCAGATTTATTTAATGGCTTCAATGCAGTGAACTACGCATTTGATGTTCAACAGATTAAATCAAATGCTAAAAATAATGGCCATATATTCTATGTTGGCCGTGTGTGTTTATTTGGGAAATCAGAGTTCTTCACTCTGGTTTCTTTACATTTTAAATTGAAAAATCCTCCCACCAGTACAGTACAGTATGCTGCTCCTGATTTGTTGTGCAATTTATTTTATTCTAATTAAATAACCAATTCATTTGCAAATGCTAATATATACACGAAATATATATTTCTAATCAAGAAATGTAGCGTGCATATTTTTGAGTTGAACACGTGAGTTCTGCGGTTCATGTGAGAATCAAAAATTGGATCGTTCCTTTAAAAAGATGGCGCGGTTCACCTTCTTCTGCCATCCGGGGGTGAATGTTATGTTTAATCGATCTTGCTGTGGAGTTTACAGTTGTTTAAGATAATATAGAAGAACTAAAATTCGAATTTCTTTCTCATCTGATTTTAAAAGAAACTTATTTAAAAAAAAAAACTCGTAACAGCTATTACTTTCCTTGACATTGCAGCGTTTATTTTGCACTCCACCCCTACACACCAGTGGTATGGCCCATTCCCACGGAAACGCCGGCTCCAGTCGAAGCCTCACCTTCGGAGAAGCAGGTGGAATTAATTTGTCCGTTACAGTGAAGCTGAACCGAGTAAGTGTTTGAGAGAAAATTATATATTTTGTATAGTGTCAGTTATTAAACTACTCAGTTCTCTCATTGTGATCTGATTATGTCTAGTTTGAGCTGTTTAGCGGTTGATGCGTATGTTGATAAATGCGCTAACATTAGCAGAGCAACTCTGACACCCGCCTTGTGCTGCTAACATGAGCTAGAAAACAAAAGAAGTCTGGTGGCATATAAGACTCACTTCTGACACTCCGTCTCACAAACGTGTCGAGTTTAGTTGTAAATTACCTTCCTGTGGCATTTGTGCCGAATATGAACACTAGATCAGGCTATGAATTGTTTTAGTTGGTGGTAATCTGCATTTACGTGTTCAGCTAACGTTAGCATCAACAAGAGATCTACTGCCGTTTATTTCGCGTTAAAACTTCAACGTTTGGTCGTAAACACTTCAGAGTCCCATTCGGAGTACAAATATGTTGTTGCTATCCGTGCTTGTTTAATTTGACACACTTATGCGTGTATAAACGATGAATAATTTTGCTGTTTATAAAAAAAACAACATCTGTACGCTCGTTTCAATTTCACAACCTCCAGGTCGTGTTTTGTAGTCGCTAGTGTAGCCATAACAGATATTTAAAATGATTTTCATAAAAAGGAGGGGGCGGGCAGGCTTGCTCCTCGCTCGCTCCCGTTAAATAATCCCTCTTGTCCTACGAAATGTCAGGATTTGTTCGTCTGCTCGATGTGATGAGTGAACCAACTTGAAGCGTCACACTGTTCAGTGGGGGGAAAAAAATAGAGCTGGTGACGCAGTTTTATCTCTTTCACCATTTTATAAGATGAATCAACTGCAACCCGCGTTTAGAAAAATGGCTACGTGTTTGACTTTTACGTTTGAAGCTGTACTCATTAACCACTTAAGCCTTAACTGAGGGAGGTGTTTGTGATGACGCGATACGTCAAATACGACGATTGAAAACAAACAAACAAACATGAAATCTTTTATTTATGTGAAAATGAAGAGCTGTTCAGTCGGCCAACCTTTAGGTCCTAATGACTAGAAGTCTCATGACCAGCATACATTTTTGCAGATCTTTTCTATGTTCTTTGGATAGATTTGATGAACACTAATGATATTTTGCTTGTGTTTGTGATCATAGAAACAACCTTTGCGGTCTGGCAGAGATCAATAAGGTTTCAGAAACACTGGAGAAACTTGTAAGTTGTGATTTTTATTTTGTTCTAAATTAATAAACAAAAGGGATACTTCCATGAATAAGGGGTCTGGTTAGTTTTTAGAAAAAGAGAAAAATGTTTTAGAAAAGCAGTGTCATTTATATGCACGAGGTTATTTTTTGAGAAGGAACCTTTCTCTACGGTTTTGCTGCGTTAGACTGTGTCCCTCATAATGTTTGAGGTTACTTCTATAACACCCACGTGTATCCAGTTTAAAATGGTTTTTCCATTAAGAATTAGACATTTCTGATTATTTCCTGGTCGGGGTGAAAGTAGACGGCCAGAAATAGGTTTGTTGAAAGTCCCAGTATAATGTTATTACATCTCCGTACTTCTCATTCCAGCCCATCACATGTACCTGTACCGATCAACTTTTTCATGTCCTGGAAGTTGTTAGTCCTTTCATTTTCTTTTAGTTATTCTACTGTTTAAGATAACTCAAAGATTTTATGGTTTTGTATTTAGAACAAAGACACCAAGATCTCTTTGAAACCATCAGTTTGGTAGATTTGAGACAAAGCTGATGCTGTTTTATGACATAGATGTGTTTATACTTGGTGTCTCAGTTTGATCATTTCTTGATTTAGGTCTAAATTGGTCATTGCAGTACTGCAGTAAAACAAAACCTATCAGTTTTAATTTAATTGTATTTTTCACATACTATAGGAAGTGCTTCAACAGAAACATTTTTTAAAATAAATTAAGTTTCAAAACTGACTGTCACACTAATGGAGCCTTTATTTATGGAAGTACCTAAAAAGGCTCATAAAATACGATATTACTACAATAATCAGACGAAATGTTGCTGTAAAAGACTCCCATCATAATGTTGGACTGGACTAAGGTTTATCAAATGTCATGGATGCACTTTTTTATTTACTTGAGATTCTAATTTCTTGTATTCTAGCACTTCTTAGATTTGAATGGACAAGGCACCCAGAATTATACAGGTAAGACTTTCATGATACACGTTTGATAAATGATTGATCTTCGTTTCTATTGGCATCCAGAGTAGAGCTCCAGATTACATGTGTGTGTATATATAATACTGATCAATTTTGGTCCTGGATGAATAAAGGTAATATACTTTAAAGTGGACATCAGATGAGCATTTCCAGCCATTTTTGTTGAATATCGGGAACGTCTACATTATTTTTTCACACAATCATACTGTCAAACTGTTTTGAAGTACTTTAGAACAATACAGAAATGTACTGTTATTGAAACTTCCTGAAAAGAGAATGATTTTGTCTTAAGTGTTTTCTGATTGGTTGAATTTCCCCGGTGGTGCTCCTGTGCTGCTGACCACAGTGTCAGACCTGCAGCCCCCCAGTCGTACATACTGAGTTCTGCCGGTCATGTAGTCCATAATCCATGCACCCAGGTGTGAACTCACTTCCATCACTGCCAGCTTATATCTGAGAAGCAGTGTCTGGGTGGTGTTGAAGGTGCTGGGGAAGACCAAAAGTGTCATTCTCACAGCCTGCTGCTGCTATCAGGCAAGAGAGGGATCAGTGTATCCTCTGATGGCGCCCTCCTCTCCCGCCTTCTCCCGGTATACAAACTGAAGAGGGTCATGGTATGGCAGAACTGTGGCCTCAGGTGATGTAGCAGCACCTGCTCCATGGTTTTCATCACAGCAAACGACCTGAAAGTAATTTAGCTCTCCAGGATGTGGTTTCTTTTGGGACTGGGATGATGCATGATGTTTTCCACAGCTGCAGGACTCTCTCCTGTTCAGGTTCAGGTTGAGAATGTGCTGTAGAGGCTGTCTCAGGTCCAACACACAGGCCTTCAGCAGTTGTGGGGATACTCCATCTGGACTTGCTGCTTTGCTGGAACAAATCCTCTTCAGCTCTTGGATGTGGGTGTCCAAACCAGTTGAAGACGCTGGTTTGCTCTCCCCACATATCCCTTGATGGTTTCATCATGCTTCAAGTTGCTGCTGGTGATGATCTTCTTGTCCCACACCTCCTTTCATGCTTTACTGCTCCTTCACCACTATGAGCTCGACTCTCAAGTTCCCAACTACAGACGCTTAAGCTCCTGCTGGTCACCAACTTTAAAGGCCTTCTCATTCTCATTTAGACGGCTCTTGATATCACTCGTGATCCAAGCTTTGTTATTAGCATCGCAGCATACAGTTCTTACCGCGATGCTAATAACAAGTCCATACAAAATGTAGTCAGTAGTGCAGTCCATGACCTGCCTGATGTTACTATTGTGTGACCCCTGCAGTAAACCCCAGTCTCTAGTTCTGCAGCAGTCACTCAGAACCGTCTCTGCCCCAGGAGACCACCTCCTGGATGAGCGTGTGGTTGTAGGTAGCTTTCTCACTCTTGGTTTGTAGTGAGGCTGAAGCAGACTGAGGATGTGATCTGCTTTCCTCAGGGCAGGTGGCGCTGCATGGCATCTTTTACATTTGCATACAGTAAGGTCAATAGTGCTATTTGGTGTGGTGTTACAGTCCACATATATGGGAGAAAGAAGCTAGTGTTGTGAGAAAACGTGCATTAATCTATGGTGGAATCTGAACAATCAAGGCACCACTCATAAACTGTTTGAAGTCCCAAAGTAAAATGTTGAACTGCAGTGTTTGATACTTGGATATACGCTATGTCATTTTATTTCCTCCTTTCTTTCTTTCTTAACTTTATCTATAATGAAAAATGCTATTTCCAAGTTAAACTCCTTCTCTCAGCGTTACAATTAGTAGTTCTGTCTTCAAAAACAGTGACCTCTGGAGCTCTGCAAAGACTTGTCATATGACTCTCTATGCTGTGTATGTTTTTTTTTTTTCTGTCTCTTCGTGTGTGCAGCCCAGCTAGTAAAGCCCAATAAAGGTTCAGTAATGCCTGTAAAGAAGAGGAAGCTACCTGATTCAGACGATCATGAGCACAAGTGTAAAATTACAAGGTAAACTCAAACGCGTCTTCTTTGGTGGTTATTTATCTCTACTGCATGAAACTGCCTCATTGATACTTGTTCCAGTCGTGTAGCTGTTGGTCCAACCTATAATGACTAGCCCGTGAGTTGGAAGCTCTTTGCTAGTTATAATGGCCATTTTGTTGAACTCTGAAGTGCCTCAAACAAGGACTGGCAGGGTCGTCTTTCCGTTGGCAGATAACGTTCTGAAACCGTCAGGTCTTCAGTTTCCTCACTGCCTCTAGTCAGGGATCTCTACACATACACGTCTCTGTTAATCAGTGCTGCCAACACTCATAGAGAAAGCATTTTTAAAATGCATATCCTGTCAGTTTAATGAGGTGTACTTCATATATCCTGAGTCGTATGATGGGCACTCAACACAAGACACTTCAACAGTGTAACCATAAAATGGCGATAGAGAAAAAATGTAAACATGACTTTTAAGATGGGAGTTTTGTGTTGCTGTGCTTCTGAGATTTAATTTAACAAATCAATGAATAGTTATGTCCTTTGACTGCAAAATCACAACAGAAACACATGGCTATTTTGTAAATACATCGCAATTCTGGCATCACAAGAGTTTGAGCTGAATGTGGCAGCATTCGTGTACAAAGAAATCAGTCTTCTTCCAACAATATAATGTTGAATCCCTAAATATTTATTACTGGTTATTAAATCTTAACCAGATTCTTTATTTCGTCTCAGTGAAGTGGAGCATTCAGCGGTCATCTAACCGCTGGCCGTAGCCTTTTGCCACTGAGCTTTAAATGAACTTAATTTTGTTCTTTGCTGTAGTTTTACTCGACCTCATATCCGTGGCGTGAAGCCAATCAACACTGAGAAGCCGTTCTCCAATAAGAAATGCCTGGCCTGGTTCCACAAGTACGCTGGCCCCGACAAGGTGGTCGGTCCAGAGGCCATGGAGAAGTTCTGTGAAGACATTGGTGTGGAACCAGAAAATGTGAGTCACTCTAATCCCTTTGGACATTTTTGGGAAAATAGTTAATTTTGCTCTGGACCTGATCAAAAAATTAATTTCTGAACTTGGTGCGTTTTTCTCTTTGATTTGGTTTGAGGAGGTGAGAATCAGGTGCGCTTCTGTTGAATTAAATGTTTGTGTAGCAGAAACATCTTCCCCTTTTTTTTCTCTTCCAGATTATCATGTTAGTTTTAGCATGGCATCTAGAAGCAGCCAATATGGGATACTTCACAAAAGACGAGTGGCTCAGAGGAATGACAGTATTACAGTAAGGGTGTTGTTTTATTTTTATTTTTTTCTCCAAGCTTTAATTTTCTGTTCCAGAACTGATGTTACAAATGAGCCGTTTGTATCCATCTGCAGGTGTGACTGCACAGAGAGATTACAAAGCAAACTTGAATACCTCCACAGTGAGCTCAGTGACTCAGTAGTCTTCAAAAATATCTACAGATATGCCTTTGACTTTGCCAGGGTGAGTTTTTGTGACCCATGATCTTGTAAAGAGTTATTTACGTCTGCTAATGAAAATGCAGAATTGTTGTGTGCATGAAAATGTCTGAAAGGATGTTAAATTTGTTCCTGTCCTTGTATCAGGATAAAAATCAGAGGAGTTTGGACATGGACACGGCTAAATCCATGCTGGCTTTGCTGCTGGAGAGGACGTGGCCTCTCTTCCCCATATTCCGCCAGTTCCTGGAGGTAAATTCCTTTGCTCTTGCTTGTGTCATTTATACTGGCCATTACAAAGTCATGTATGAAGACTGTAAATTGTGGTTTTCTAAGCAGAATATCAAAATATGACATTATTTGAGTGAACCGGGGGGGGTTTGCCTTCGCAGCTGACAAGATTGTTCTGCCATCACTTCTGATGCTTTCCCATTGACTGTTGTTTGAATAAGGCTTTGGCACAATTTTTCAATGTAGATACAAGAACAGCTAAAGCAACACCTCTGATCTTTTTGTATATAAGTCTGAATGACTTCACTGGAAAACATCATGAGGTCAAGAAAAGATGGAGGGTCCTTCTTTTATGGTTCTACTGTGGTGAAGCCGTAACTGTTGTGCTAAGAATACAGCGCAGTGAATTCACTCCTAATGTATCGTCAGTAGCCTGAAGGCGGAAAATGAGAGAACAGAGAAAATACATTTCTGTGACTTGAAACCATATATTATACAGCATTGTGTAAAATAAAAACTAAGGTTCAGGTAAGTAATTCTGTTCTCTAACGGCTCTTCTCCTCTCACTGCTTCCATCTATTAACTTTCTACAGCAGTCCAAGTACAAAGGACTAAATAAGGACCAGTGGTATAATGTTCTGGAGTTCAGCAGGACCATCAACACAGACCTCAGTAACTACGATGAAGATGGAGCTTGTAAGTGCAGCTTAAACGGCTTCAAACTTTACAGCAGCTTCCCACTTCAGTCACAGTCACGGCACAAAAACATCCCACTGGAGCTGATATACAGCTCAGAGAAAAGAAGAGCTAAATCCACCTGACGTGTCTTAACTTGGATCACCACCACAGTGGTTTGAAATTAAAGTGCAGATTATGAGTCTTAATTCAAGGTTTTGACAAAAAAAAAAATCATTATGTATTTAAGGATGTTTTTATTTTTCAAAATACAAATGCACCTATTTTCACAGGTTCAGGTGTAATTTATCAAAAGATGTATCAATAAGTCTTTTTTTTTTTTCTTATTTCATTATACAGAAATTTGGTAACTGTGCACATCACTTCTGCCACAGACGTGGTCATGATCAATTTAACATTTAATCAGTATATTTCCACTTTTAGGATCTCCTTTTCTTTAATAAGACTTGAGAGACGCGCTCGTCACCTGATTTGAAAGACTGAACAGTGAAGTTCAGGTTATGTTACAATATATAAGGTTTTGTTTTCTCTGCAGGGCCAGTGCTGCTAGACGAGTTTGTGGAATGGCAGAAGACGATGTCGACGTCATAGTAGACATCACCGTCGCAAAAAAAAAAAAAAAAAAAAGAAATGACAAACACAGAAGAGGGGGATACGTTTGTCATATGAAAACAAAGGACTTAGAATTTCAGGTCTCGTACACATGAATTATGGACGGTAGATTCACCCCCGTGGACTCCACGTCAACAACCATTTCTGTGCTGTCAACCAACTGTAGAGGCCTTTCTCTTACAGAGTAGTTTTGGGCTTTTTTTTTTTTTTTTCCTTTTTTAATAGTGTTAATTTTGGAGGAAAATGTGCTTGGTGGTCTGGTGTGTTTCTTTAATGAAACAAAATGGACTAAGGGAACTGTGGAATGTGTTTTCTTGCTAGTTTTTCTGGTTTTGTCCTGTTTGTTTTCAAAGTGATTAAAAGGAGATTTGGAAGTATGACAAAGCTGCTTCTCAATAAACGGTGCAACCTGCAGGTTTCGGTCACCAAACAAACGTGTACATAGTCATTTTACTGTAATACATGCAAACACTGAGCATCCTGAAGACATTTTTTTTTCTATTCCTCAGGAAGATTTCTGAGTGAAATTAACTTTAAGTGGCAAAGTTGCAGCCGTGATGAGAGCTGGTTGAATTTCCTAAAAGGTTGAGCAGTTGGGCTGCAGTGAATCCTTTACTGTCTCCTTAAGGATAGGAAACAAAAGTATCCTTGATGAAAGGACCATTCAATCCCAGACTTCTTTGTGGCTGCAGCGTCCAAAGCGAACAATCTTACTGATTTATATTAATGCATAAAGACAGGAATAATTGTGATTTTGAGCGGCAACATGTTTTACTTTGTCAACTTTTTTTTTTTCTTTGCTGTTTTGAAATGCCATCTGTAAGTGTATCTATTTGA
Organism: Hirundichthys speculiger; assembly: GCA_018398805.1. Lineage (NCBI taxonomy): Eukaryota > Metazoa > Chordata > Actinopteri > Beloniformes > Exocoetidae > Hirundichthys > Hirundichthys speculiger. The sequence goes on along the minus strand of JAGFBZ010002534.1, from coordinate 99,259 downwards.
ACTTGCTCATGTAGGTATACCCTCCAGGAAATGTAGGGACAAAAGCACGTTAAGCAGAATTTTTGTGTTTTAAACAGCTGTTTTTGGGGGTTTTGCTGCTGCAGCCTCATGTCACGGACTAGGCCGTCTTTTCCCAAGTCACAAATTTCTCCTTTGATTCTTCCTTAATGAGGTCAAGGAAGAGGCTGTGGAGGGTAACTTTAGAAAAAAAAAAACAATTTTAATGCAATATTAACATATCCAGTACAATCAATGTCAAATGTTATCACTCCAGATGATGTATAGAAACCAAAACAAATGCTAAAACTAATTATCTGCATCCCATTATCTACTGAGTTATGTGTTATGGTAGCTGTACTTACTTTTATTAATCAAAAAAGTGGGATGCTTTCCTGTTTGTAACATTCTCACATGATAACTGGCATGTTTCGTCTTTCTCAAGTAGTTTGCAACCTCAGAAAAAGATACAGTGATCCCTTGCTAATTCGCGCTTTAAGGTCCACGGTTTTAGTTATTCGCAGAATTTTCAGAAATATATAATATAATAAAACAAGACAAAATCGCGGAAATTCTCCCCACAGCAGACGAGAGGTCGCAGCTGCCAGGGAAACGTCAAACGATGACTCACAGCTTCCTGTAAGTAAAATAACGCAGACGGCCCAGAACTCTAGAATCTGTGCTCTGATTGGCCGAGACGCATCACCCAAACATCACAGGATGTTGTGCGCGTTCTCTCACAGCGAAGAAATGCTGTGAGCCAGCCTGGCCCCTTTTAAGAAGGTGGCCTCATGAGTAATGATGTGGCCTTATGGGTAATGTAGTGTGTGTCGTGGGACGGCAGAATGAAAACGGGGTTAGATGAAAAGTGTAGTGAGCATCAACAGCAGCCCAGCGTGTATAGATTTACATTCTCTGTTAACCGACAGGAGCCCAACAATACAACCTGTGTGATGTTACAAGTTCCTGCAGTGCCAGAATAAAGTGCTCGTTCCATGGAGAGAAAACCAGACTTTTTCTTTTATTGTTGTTAGCATGTTAGCCGCTAATTACGAGGCAAAATAGCACAATACCAGCAGTTTCTTTACCACGGTTCAGAGACCAGAGGCTGTGAAGGTAACAGAAAGACCACAGTTGAGCCTTTGTCTTGTTTCGCTGCAGTGCCTCACTACTTTTTTGCAGTTTTTAAACATATTTTAAACACATTATTTAGGCTGTAGGGGTCCTCCAGTTCCTGTTTGCGAATTTTGATTTTCGCAGGGGGGTGTCCCCGCATTAACCGCGAAAAATAAGGGATCACTGTATAATGTAAATGAATATTTTTGAGCCTCTCATTTATTGGCTTAGTGACTGATTCATAATTGTGAAAGTGATCACGTGGAGCCCTTCCAGAATGATTTAGGGATCGTCTTCGTTAGTTGAATCCAGCGTTGAAGTGTGAGGTTATTTGAAATCAGTAAACACTCGCTCAGCCACTTATGGCTCAACGCTCTCGTTCGGTGGCCCCTGAGGTCTTACACTCCTGGCGTGATGTCATCCGTCTGCGCTTTGCAGAGTCTCAGATCTCCATGTGGAACTGCGGCCTCTCCTCGCTGCTCCCGCTCTCCTCCTCCCTCTGGTCCATCGGTCCTGCTGAAGCAGCAGCCATGATGGCGCTGAGCCGCGTGAGAGAGAGGGAGCGCTGTTTGAGCCTGGGGATGGGTTCTGGATCTCCGGGGGCTGCGTCTGGGAGGTGGCAGTATCTCTGGCCGTCCTCATCGTACTGGTACAGACGGATGACGCGGCTGCGGCGGCCCCGGGGGGGAGCAGACGGCGGTTCCCTCATGACCCCGCAATCCTCATTTCTACCGCTGCTTTCATCACCTGATGTTTCTGTGGACGACTCTTCCGCCTCTCTGGAAACTTTAGTCTCTATAAATTCACCTGTTGTCTGTTCTTCATCTTTCTCACCCCTTCTAACCTCACCATCATCTTTGCTCGTATTCTCCTCCTCCAATCCCTGATCCATCTGATCCATCTGCTCCTCCTGCTCCTCCTGCTCCTCCCTGCCCTCGCTGCACTTGTCCTCATCTGTTTCAGTTTCGACTCCCCGCATCCTCTAACAAGTAGACGCCTGCTGAAGCCTCTTCGTTCCCCCTCCTTCGCCTCTCCATCACACCCTGCCATTTCCTCCCCACCTCTTCCTGCACCCCCCTCCCTCTCTGTGCTCTCCTCCCTGCTGTAGTCACAACCTTCTAAATAGGCAGCGGCCTCCTGTTCCTCCACTCGCTTGTGCCGGAAGCTTCTCTGGGGTTTGGCAGGAGGAGATGGGGTTGTTGATGAGGCTGTAATATCCGAGGAGTCGTGCATCACCTCTTCCGCTTCAGAAGACTGGTTGCCATGCGTGGGGGGCAGGGTGGTCATGGTGAACTGGGAGCCCTGGTCTGCTGTGTCAGGTTGCCGCTGTTGTTGCTTCCTTGACTGCAGTTTCATGGTGATCATCCCCAAGCACCTAAGAGGAGAGAGTGGAGCTTGAGTTAGTGTGTTTGATTTGTTCACTTTTGACCCCAATTATTTGCTTTGTATTCTACATAAATGCATAAAATGCTACAATCTTGTCAGATTTTGCTGAAAGCACCTGAGAACATGGTTCCTGCTCAGAGCTCCGGCGGAGAAGCCCACCACGAAGGTCAGCAGCACCGATGCGACCAGAGCTCCTGCAAACACACCATCTGAGACGCCGGGGCGCTGCTCCTCTGCAACCGCAGAGCTCCTCCTGAACCTCAGTGCAGCGCAGCCGCTGCTCCAGTCAGCTTTATTGTTCTCCTGGGCGTCGGGGTCGACGTGGAGCTCGTACGGCCACAGAGTAGTTCCCTCGATGTGCCGCAGGAGGCAGTAGTACAGCCCGCTGTGAAGGTCGCTGAGGTTGGGGATCACCAGGGTCCCATCATGGTGCATAAACACGGGGTCCAGTTTGGTTTGGGACCCGGGAGTCTGGAGGCCTCCAAAGGGAGTGTGCCAGTACTGGACAACACCTGCGCGTCAGGAGCAGGTGAGGAGCGAGTTATAAAATTCATTTGCCACAGCTTATGACAAATTCATTTGGATAACTTTTTTAAGCCCTTTATTTTCCTTAAGCAATTAAATCTTTTTCCCAAAAATCCCTTGTTTTGCTCTTCAGTACAATCTTACCAGTTTACTCGGTGCTGGATTCAGAAAATCTTGAAAGTACAATTAAACATGGGAGCAGAGAATATTTCCCATTGCTCAGTGCACATACATGAAGTAACATGGATCAAACGGAAACGCTCAGCCTCACCTGTGTTCGTTCCGTCGCCACAGCTTAAAGTCAGCTCCACCTCTGGATGACTTCTAATCCTGCAGCTGGGGGCAAAGGTCACGGCGCTCTGGCCTGGATTGGCTGAGCCAGCCAGAAAAGCTGTGAAAGTTAACCACCTGGTTAACATTTTAAACCTGCCGAGGAAAATAAAGTCAGCCGTGTTTTTAAGGTTGAAGTGCAGTGAAGGTCATGAGACAGAAGGTCTGAAGGTAAATCTGAAAATAAAGAAACCGTTGTGTTTAACACAACACTGGGAGAGGAATGAATGAGTCCTGGTATACATGTCACCAGCAAACATCTAAGGACAACACAGATGATCTGGAAAGGGAACCATTTAGTGCCCAAACCCAGCTAAAAGAGACTGAGACTCATGAGGTGGTCACTAACACAACTTAAAAGCTGATTATGTGGCTCTGTGGTAGTTGGGTGTTTCTTAACCTGTTTGTTCTGACAACTTTATTAGGGCTTAATGTGACAAGTTATTGATTTTTCAGCCCGTTCAGCTGCCTCAACTGGATGGAAAATTAATCAGTGCACATCTAAGGTCTGTTGGGAGGTTTACTTACAGAGAAATAAAAGAATTAAGGCCCCGATTGTATACTTCCCGCTAGCCGCTACCCACTACATTGCAGGTTTAGGAACCTCCACTAACCCGCCATGCAATCTTCTGCTTCCTAAAGCTGCTACCTGTTATGCCGACTCCCTTACTCACATTGTAGGTGTGGCAATGGGCGTGTCTTTTGCCCTTTCTGCAAACTCAGTATCTTGCGATCGCGGGTTGCGGGTCAGACCACTGCCCGCTACCTGCTATCCCTAAACAGCGGCTTTAGGAGATTGCCGGAAGATTGGGCCCCAAATGTCCAAAATCTTAAATTCATATCAACTTTTGCTTTTGGCATTTTCTGTACGGGAATTTTTTTACTATAAGGTAGTTTGCATAAAAGCAGCATCTATAGAAACAGAGGCACAATCAAAGCCAATAAATCAATACAAGAAAAATCACAAAGACTCTGTTCCTACTGGCAGTTTTCCAACACATTCTTTATATGTAATTCAGCTGTCAACATGCCATCCGTACAGACGATGGTGACAAAATATTGGGCTTTTACAGTTTAATAGGTCTGTGGTAAACTAACACACCAAAACACTTTCACAAAAAAAAAAACCTACAGGAGATAAGGCATGAAGCGCGGTAACTGCTGTGCTCCATGTAAGGTCTGTCAGATTTACCTTGTTCCTCCAAGAGCAGCCACTTTCATCCTCTTCTGTGTGAAATCGTGGAGCCCGATGGTCGTCTTGCTGTTACAGCCTCCTCCAGCAAAGTGTAAAGTACAGTTTCTCACATGACACAGTGGATGTCTTCTCTGATGATGTTAAAGATTAATAGCATCCCTGTGAGAGAGACGTTGCTTTCATCTGTTTTCAGGGACAGCAGTAGCCGGTCTTATTTTCACTAAAACTGATTCCCTATTCGCCCAAAGACTGACAAATTTGGAAGAAAATGACATCCGTCCTAATGCACAAAATGCTGCCGTTGTCTGCTGTTGAGGATGTTTTGTCTCCTCTACTGGAAAAGTTAAAAACTGCAAAAACATTAACTGGCAGAAGACATGCTCAAAAGAATAATTGCATGACTAGAATGATGCGTCCCCACAGAGATTCTTTCGGCTGGGTTTTTTCATTCCATCTCAGTTGAATCTGATCTTTTATTAAAGATAATCATAATAGTACATTTAAAAAAATAATTTCTCACCTTCTTTAATGATTTAAATTATATATATTCACAGTATTACAGAAATTACCAAAAAGATATTTTTGTCACTGAGATACCATTATTAAGAGTCATAGAAGAACAGATACAAGATGCTCTGAACTTTGTCAGTGCAGGGACGTCTGGAGAGATAATGGATATAACTTCACAGTTCTGTCTTTGGGACTAAATTATTATTGACTTTGAAATGTTTTCAATAAAGCAACTCTTCTAAATTTTAAAAAGTTCGTGTGATCTAATGGTTTCATCATGCTGCAGATTTTCGAATCAGTTAAACAAGAGGACTGGCTATTATCATTGAAACCTAAGCCTGTAATGACTGCAGCCCACCACCAGAGGTCAGTGGTAGTTCAAATAAGGCCTGAGAGAAACCTGTTTTATAATTTCACCTCAGCTACAAATATCAAAGCTGTTTCTTGATCGTTTTTTATCATTTGTTTTGTTGTAGTCATTTTTTTTTTTTTACAGAAATCAACCGGTCATTTTACTATAAATATTATGTTGTCACTTACCCCCTATTTTTTAAGAACTTTTATTTTAACTTGAAGTAGAATAACTCAAATAGGTATAAGTCAAAATATAGGTTTTACTTCATAGAAATTAACATTTTTATTTACAAAATATAATTAAATCAATGGGTTTACTGGTACATTGGTGAATTCAGTTTTCGATTTTGGTAGAAATGAAATCAAAGTTCTAACACTGTTTAGTAAAAAATGACAAAAATGTTGGGGATTAATTTGAAAATTTGTGATATGTTTAAAGAGACTAGTGGTCAGTCAAGGGACTGCAAATATAATCTACTTCCTGGTAGGCGTGAGCCTGGAAGTGGGGATGTTGGGGCTTGGGTCAAGACTGATTTATACCACTGTGCCACATAGGTGTGAACCCTTCCCCATTAACTATGTTGGACCCTGACACTCTAATCTCTCCAAATAGGCTTTGTGTCAATATGGACCGCAAGAGATATGATTAGTCAGCTTGGTAGGTTTGTTCTTCTTTTTCATATTTCCCTACTCCTTCTTCATCTTTTTTTAGATTAGACTGTCAGTTCACATAAAAACTTTATTTGCTCAGTTTGAGCAATATTCAGAAAGTAAACAAAAGGTGCTTAAATATTGCACTAAACACTGTATTGTCAGTGGCCTTTTTGTCAGCACAGCAGCTCTATATAGTCAGAAGTGGTATTACTACATAGGGTGGCTTTAAAGTTTAAAAGTCTCAGGTGAATTTTTATTTGAATCTTGTACAATCAAGTTATTTTCTCACTCAAGGCATATGTTTCTTTCCCTTAAGATATCAAACTGGCTGAACAAGTTTAATTTTCCACCAAGATATTAGATTGTACTAGTTTAAATACTTGTTCTTAAAACCTTTTTGATAAATTCTCCCTGCCAATTTGATCAATTGTGAACTCGTGGTTAAGAATCATTGACGAAGAATTTCTACACAATAACACTCCTTTTAGCATTTTATGTCTGTAGAAATTACAAACGGTTCGAGTAATTATAATTCAACAGGAAACGAATACATCATGCATGCAAGTAAAAATGTACACCAAAGCTTTCATGTAATTTTCTCTCTAAAAAAGTAAAATACATGCAGGTGTAAATGAATTCAGAGTCGAGTAGTTCGCGGTTAAAGCAGCTGAACGGCTGCGATCGTCGTTTGTCCGTGCGGACTCTGAAGGCACCATCTCCTGCTATCAGATGTGTATCTGAAGCGGCCCCTCCTGCCTGCGCTGGTTTTATTTTGAGACTTGTAGTAAAGCAGCTGAAGTCCAGTTGAAACGCTTCCATCATCGAGCTGAGAGCTGGGAGTAAAAAAAGCAGCGAGATTGTGCGGCAATAAGGAAAAAGACGTTCAAACTCCAGGTAAAGTTCAATTAATTATACTTAATATGGATTTGGGAGTTATTTTTCCGTATGAAATCTCAGAGCCAGCCGTTTTTTTTCCTCCTATTTTAACAGTTAATTCAAACCGTTAGTCACATTCATTAATTTTAACGTTCGTTATCGTCAGCCTGAAATAATGGAGTAAACTTGAATTATATTTAGGGGGAAAGCATTATTTAATCACAGTTTCGCTTTCCTCGATATCGAACAAGGGGATGAAAAAAAAAACATTTGTGAGAAACTTGTTCAAGCTCCGTATTTCCATAAAGAGTTGTCGTTTGTTTAGTTAGCAAACTTAAACAAGCGATCTTCCGGCAAAGCGCCTTCAAATTAAAATTCAAGATTTTGGAGGCCCTAAAAATTATCAGGCTTTTTTTTTTTGTTTTGTTTTAATTTGTCTGGCCTAAGGAATAAAAACGTGTATGCGTGAGAAATATCTTCGCATACAATGGGAGGTTAGATGTGTTTGTGAAAGCTCTGAGATTTCTCTTTGTTTTGTACATGTACGCGTATTCAAGTTCTACTTTGAAGGGTCCAATTTGTTCACTTCCGGTTTGGTTCGTGTTGTATTCGGGCGACTTCGCATAGTTGGAAAATAAAAAATCGCTTGGAGGTCTTAAACAACGGAAAGCATTTTTCTTTCTTGCAAAGTGATTAAGTGGACCGTTTTACAGAGATGAGTGGAGATGGGTCCATGTTTCTAACGCTCCGCTCACAAACGTTAAAAGACAACGTGGGTGATTTTACACAAACGCTCGGGTTGTTGCTGTTACGCCTTAGTTGTTTATTGGTGCCCACGTGAAGCCACACCCATATTTGGCTTTTATTAGTATTACTTTGGTGGCCGCTCCCAAGACTAAAACCTGTGTGTCTGATGCTGAAACTGGTTCTAGGTGAAGTTATTATTTCAAGTCTTGAGAGCTTTTCCAGTTGCTGCATCAACCCCACAGATACCAGTGGTGACTGGTTTGCTGGTGTAGATACTCAGTCATTCAGGTCATGGTGGTCCCAGAAGTAATGGTTTGAAGGCAGCTGGACTCCTTTACCTGGTTTATGAAGATGTTTGGTCTCTTCAAATGAGTAATATTGTGCACTTATTGTTTTTTGTTTGTTTTAAACAAGTTGACACACATTCCAGAGGTCTTTACTATATGCAACATTCATTGAACAAAATACCACAGATATACAAAAGCACCTTTTGCAGCCATGTCTGAACTTCTCTGTTTAAAGCAGCACGTTTTTCTTGCTTATTTTGAAATCTGTGTTGCAGCTCTGTCCTTACCCCCCTGAGAAGGTGCAGCAAATGCAACATGAGGCATGTATGCTCTCAAGCAAATTATTATTTTCCCCCTTAATTTTTCCCCTTTAAATTGACACAATAAAGAATGTGTCCTTTTAAATCTTACATTTATTTTTACTTCACCAGATCATAGCTCAGTGTACAATTTTAAGCAGTGTTTCATATATCAGTTTTTCTGATGAATGTCCTCTCCCTCAGTGCGTTGTGCTGTGTGAAAGAGGATTAGGTTTCAGTAGCAAAATAAAATGGTCTAATGACAAATATGTTATCATATTTAAACCGTAATGTTAAACCCTCCTGAAAGCATGAGGACCTCTTCTTGATCCTTCACATTTTATCTTGATGCGTCATCGGCCTTTGAGTGCTGTTTACTTTCCTGGTCAGGTCTTCCTCCAGAAACGGGGCCCTTTAAGTGCACTTCTGATGAGTTTGAGTTACTTACAGCTTGATGTTATACCAGGATTCAACAGACTGGGAAGCAGATATGCTGTTGTTTTGTGAAAATATTATGAGTTGCATGATGAAATAACAAAGCAGAACCTTGAAAGAGGAACTGTGTGGTCTAGCAGGACAGAAAATAAATAAATGGAAGTTATTTTTCTTTATCTTTCAAGATGCAGTCAAAAACACAGCAACTTAGACTGCAGCTCTCCTCCATGTCCATCTGATGAGTCATTTTCCAGTCATGCTGCTTGTTTGCTGCAAAGAAGGTTGTATTTTTGCTCTTTAGCAGACTGGTTTCCTCTGAGGGTTGTGTCTGTTCAAATGCTTCCTCTCAGTCTCTATTACTCTTAAATGCTTCACTATAACACTTTAAAAATTCTCTTTTTATACCAATACATTTAAAATTGAATGTGATTCTGCATATCAATAGATTGAGATCAAACCCAGAGGAGTTGGTTAGTATTAGATGTTAATTTTGCTAACGTTACTAATGCTGATGTCTTTTAGAGCATCATACAAGCAGGAGCTGATGAGACGCAGCTTGATTCATGTTTGACTGCATGACAAAGCAATAAAACAATAGATAAAATCTAAAAAGGCAGGATGGCAGTGGGGTCATTTACTAGTCTGGAGGACTCCACGTGAAAACGGCTCAGCTTCATAAGGCCATCTTGATTTACAGCCGTTTGTCCAAATTAGATGTGGTGTTTTCACATCTTTCATGCTGTAGCAGTTTTGTTGTATGAGATCAGCTCCAGCGCTCCTGGTGGGGGGGTCACAGCACGCAGCAGTGGGGGAAAATATTACATTTGACAATTTTACTAATTGATTTATTGGCAATTTAGTATTTGTAAATGTGTGCGGTAAGTACCATCATCTTATGTATAGCTTTAAAACCTGCTTTTGAAAACTTTGTGTCCAGGTTGATACCAGAACTTGGTGTGTTTTTACACTTTACATGCAGGATTGATACAATTTTTGAGATTATTTTCTGTGGATTAGTGAAAATATTCTGAGTGAAAGGGCTTGTGGAACCCTTGGACACGTATGTCCATGTCCACATATGAACAGGTTCATGTTTTTTTCATCGGTTCATCTTAAAACAGACACCAACCAGATGTATAATTTGATTTGTTGAAGAAGCGCTTTCACACACAAACACGCTTTGCTCTGTTCTGTCTCATCTCTATTTTGTGGGTTTTAAGCAACACTGATATAATTACTGACGAGCTTAATGTGTCTCCTCAACAGTCTCCATAGTAACCGTCGGTGTGTTAAATGTGTGCTGAGGGAGATTCTGATGAGTTTGTATTGGTTTCATCCACTGTTACATTGTTTAATTCTTAACGCCAGATCATGGTTTTATTCAGTATTTTTGTTTGTTACCAGAGAGCAGCAAGACTATGATGGAAACGTTGGTAAAGTAACTGACGAAGAAAGAAGAGTCTTTTATGCTTGATGATGAAATTTGCTTTGAAATGTTTGTAAATGAGCAGTGGAAGAGTTGAGGGATGCTTGTCTCAATTAAATTCTCATCTATATTGCAGTGAGACAAGATGTCAAGAATTCTTCCTTGTTGAAGTTTTATGCCTCTGAACCATTTTTATTCTTTTTTTTTTTTAAAAATGGCAAACCGATCTTTGCGATGGTAACCAGTAAAGTATAAGTCTTTTTCAGACTTCAGATTTTTTAATTGTCTTTCTTAACAACACTAATGTGCTTGACGGCTCGTTTGAGGTTTTTGCGCTGATGTTTTGTGCTCAGTGGCGTTGCGTTATGGCCGACTGTTTGGTCTTCAGCTTGTTTCTCTGAGGCCGTTGTTCCAGAGGTTCTTGTGGCTTGTTCAGATGTAACTTACCAGACCTAAGCTGAGCTGCCAAGTTCTTTTTGGACAGAAAGCTCTTTCTGCTGGCAACATTTCCAAACAAGCTGTACTTGCTCAGTGTTTTTGTAAAAGACCTTTTGTTACTGTTACGTTTCACATGCTAAGTGAACACTGTGTGTCCTAACCTTGGCACAAACTCTCTGTAAAGTCTCTCCTGGGAAAGATCAGCAGCTGTCTGGTTTTCAACCAGCAAATAATCGTATTTAGTGTAGAAAGATGAGCTAAAATTGTTTAGAAATGGCCTTCCTAGATTACTGTGCATCTGTAAGATTTTGACTGGGTTGTATTTACATGATTTTAAGGTTTGGTAAGGTCTGGATGAATATTTTTATATGTCCTGATATGTAAACCTTTTTGTTAAAATGCAGTTCCATAGATTACTTTGAAAAAATATTTCTGCATCTGAGGACATATCTGATTTTCTGCCAGTACTTCCTGTGTATCGCTCTCCCTCTTTCCGTATCTCACAGTCGTTCTCTGCTTTGTTTCACTTTATTTAGCAGATAGGAAGCTACTGGGCTGCGATATTAGATCAGGAACTTGATGCAGCCGCACAGACAAAAGTTTTATCGTGTTTACTTTGGTGATCCTGTGGTCAAATACGACCATCCGAGTTTCTGTTTGTCATCCTGTCACATGACTGAAGAGGTGGGTTTTGTAACGTTAACTCATCTATCGTGTGTCTGCAGTGTTTGCACATGATTTGAGTCTTAAAGTTGTTTGTTTTTTAGAGGGGTGTATCCATCTCACTAATCCATATCCACATCGTGTGAACTTGGAGGAAAACAGAAGCTCACAGAGATTTCCTTGAAGTTTAAACGTCTTTAGGTTTGGGACGACCACTGTGTATTTTTGTTGTATTTTGTAGGTCTGGGCCTTATTTGGTTTGATTATCATCCTCCATATCTGTCAGAGTAGCTAATAAATTTCCTGTTTTTCTATCTTTCTCTTACAAATTTCTGAGTTTTTTTTTCTTTTTTGTGTGTGTAGATTTGTGTTAAAATGCCACCCAGAACAGCCATAATAATTATGAACATGCATGTTTGTGCACGTGCAGGGGGATGGTCGTTCCATATGAAGGCCAGTCTTTCTCTGCCCTGCAGAGGCGGTGCCAGCAGAATGGAGGTCTGTTTGAAGACCCCCTGTTTCCCGGCATCCGACGAGTCCCTGTTCTACCAGAGGAATCACATCGGCCACGTCACCTGGAAAAGGCCCAAGGTAAGAAAGATGAATCTCCTGTTGGAAAGGGTTTCAGAAAAGCAAGTTATTCGGCCACCGTGGTCTCTTTGTTTCCTGTGTTACAATCTACACGGACACCTTTCAAACTGTGACCTGGAAGGCCTGAGAAGTGAAGAATAGTCCTTGAACATTTCCATACATTTGCATCACAGACGAAGGTTCAGCTTTTGGAGCACCAGTTGTTCAATGAACTGGCTGGTTCTCAGATGGGAGAGTCAGTAGGTGGGAAATGGAGCTGGTGGTCATAAGACAAGCCTGCGTAGAAACAGAGGAGATTTTACATGAACTGATGAACTGAGTAGGGGAAGGAATTCATGGAATTTTGGTGTATATAAGTGTTTTTGTTTCTTTTGGGTAGTGTGGTGGCATCTCCTCCTGGAGACGGAAGAAAAACATTTTTGTTTCTTTTTTTTTTTTTGCTTTGTGATTGAGTTAGCAGTGTAGAAAGTGTGCTATTAAATTAGAAATCATGAATAGGTATCATTTATAAAGTGCTCAGCGGTCTCCATCTCCATGTACACTAGAGACGGCTGCAGAGCCATCTTAGGTGATTGCTTTTATTTCCCGTCAGTTAAATGTCATGCAAAACATGACAGATACAGTCAACGCACGGATGTCTGGCCTCCAAACCTCCCTGTACCTCAGTCATGTTGCCAGTGAAAGGTATAAGGAGGAATACTTCAGCATCATTCGGATAAAGATGACTTATTCAAAATAATAAACAAAGGGTGCTCTGGTCCACGCTTGTTAATGAAAAAAAGTATTTGTCCTAACTCCTTTGAATGGATAGGAACTGAAAAGATGGATTAGATGAGTCAATGATTTTTTTTTTTTAAGGAGAGGAGAGCTGTACTGTCTCATCTAGCGAAGCCCACCAGAGGACCCTTAAAATCCAAGTTACACCCAGTAGCTGCTGTTTGTTTTGTATAATGGTCCTATCTAATCAGGATCAAATGACACACCTGGCTCATTTTAATAAAACGGGAAACTTTGCACTCATTTGATGATAATATCAGCAAAAGGAGTGCATAGATGCCGGTAGCAATAAAGTCTGAGGGTTATTACTCCCAGAGGGAAACACTCCTGCAACGTTATCACTGCGTGCATGTTCATGTGTCGTGTGTGAAGCTGAGCAGTGAAGAATGACACTGTAGGTGCTGACGTTTCCCAGTTAGTGGTGGTCCATCTTAAAACAGTGAAGAGCAGATGTAGAGTCTAAACATCCGACAGTCAGGGCTTTAAACAAGAGTGTGAGTTGAAGTTAGAGGCTGACCGTGAGTAAAGTTTCATCCAAAAATATTTCCTCCGATTCTTTTCCTCTTCTTCCACTAAATCAGTCCAACAGATGATCTCAGCTGGATCAAGATTTGTGACTCATGACAATAAAAACTGAATAACTGAGTTTGAAGGAGAATCGGAAGATTATTTCATTTACTACACAACAGTACTGATTGTAAATATCTATTTTTAGCAATACAGTGAGCCCTTGCCAATTCGCGTTTTAAGTTCGGCAGTTTTAATTATTTGCGAATTTTTCTGAAATATATAAAATAATTAAAAAATCAAGAAGAAATCGCGGAAACATTCACAGGATGTTGTGTGCGTTCTCTCACAGCGAAGAAATGTTGTGAGCCAGCCTGGCCTCTTTTAAGAAGGTGGCCTTATGGGTAATGGTGTGGCCTTATGGGTAATGGTGTGTGTGTGTCGTGGGACGGCAGAATGAAAATGGGGTTAGATGAAAGTGTAGTGAGCATCAACAGCAGCCCAGCATGTATAGATTTACATTCTCTGTTAACCGACAGGAGCCCAACAATACAACCTGTGTGATGTCACAAGTTCCTGCAGTGCCAGAATAAAGTTCCCGTTCCATGCAGAAAAAAACAGACTTTTTTTGTTGTTATTGTTGTTAGCATGTTACCCACTAATTACAAGCCAAAAATAGCACAATACGTCCTGCGTGTTTTAGATGTTTCCCAGACACAACACATCTGATTCAGATGGATGGATCATCATCAGCTTTTCATCCAGGTCTGCACAAGTCCATTAACGACCCATTCATTTGAATCAGGTGTGCTGAAGCAGGGAAACGTCTAAGACTTGCAGGACAGCGGCCCTCCAGGCCTGGATTTGGAGACCCCTGGTTTATGTTGTGTAACAGTAACTTGATCCCTGAGCTGAGATAATTAAAAAATGTGAGGCTTTTTTAAAAATAGCAGTATTGGTTAGTGGCTTTCCAGCTTCTATTTACTGTTCAGAAAGAATACTCTACTTTTCTAAGCAAATACACACATTTAGAGCACTAAAACAGAGCACTAAAAAGAGCTCGTCTTATGTTTGGTGTTACACATTCATACCAGTGTAGAAATGGGCATTTTTGATCAGTTTTGGGATTTGAAATAAAGACTGAATAATTGTTTTAATTATAACAATAATGCTAATAACGATGATAATGTTATGTGTTTTTCCAGTTTATTTATTAAATGAATTCAAAGTAATCAGCAGTAGTTTTTGTTCAAGACTCGACCGTGGAGAGAATAAAAACACCACAAGCTCAAACTCTGAATGTATAATATGCTTTTACTGTTACTCATTAATAATCTGAGCTAAATAATTTAACAGGAAACTCCAACCGAAGAAATGGATCAATATTATTGAAGTTTCCCAGGGAGTGAACAGAGAGGGAAGTGTTTTATTCCTACATAAACATCACTTCTTCTTTTTTCTGCTGTGCCCAGTAAGTTTCACAGGACCTTCAAATTGACCAGAGGCCTCAGACATCAGCAATGTGGAACTTTTCTAATCTGAAGGTCATCCATCTTAATTTTTGTGGGCTTCAAGCACAGCTTCAGTCCTGATCGTGATTCAAAGATCCTTAATTCTGAGGCTTCATCCACACAAGTGCAGTTTTATGTTAAACATTGTTTTAAAACAAAACTGATCCATGTCAGGCATTTAAAATTCATGGAAACTGAGATCTCTGTTTGGACTGGACTGGCTTCGTCCCACATCTGCTGAAGAGGTTGTTGGAAATCCTTTGTTGGCTCCTGTAATGGCTTGTTTACTGTGCATCTCAGCAGTTGCAATATTATTAAATCCAGACTTAGTTGCATAACAAATGGTTCCCATAACAACAAGGTCAACAGTGCTTGCTCTCATGTCTCCTTGTGTGTTTTTTTTTCTTTACTGTTGTTAAAGCTCTTCTGTTTTTGTTGCGTTTGTAATGGTCATATGATAAACGCTGATGAACCACAAGGATACGTGCTCTTCACCAGCAAATAAATGTGAGCGTCATCGTCTCTGAGGCCTTTAGATTTGTTCGTCCACAGACCGTAACGCCAGCATTTACAAACGTAAACAGGGTCTACAATCGGATCGGATATTGTCTGTTTTTCAAGCATGAAACTCACCAGACTCATGTGGATGCCAGGTGTAACCATAGCAGAAGTTATATGTTTTAAAGTGAAACCACGCTGCTGTGGATGAATCCTTGGAGGACTCGCGTCCTTCTTGCTCTTAAGAAAATCAGTGTTTCACAAGCTCGACTGTGAAACGAGCTGCTTAAATTGCAAAATGGTGATGCAAAGCATTTATTCTTTACTAAATCTTATAAGTTAAAATCATAGCCACATTAAAATGATGAGTTAAAGTTTAAGTGTTCTGTACAAGTCATCTAGATAACTCAAAAGATGACTTGTGACTGAAAGACCTCAGGATGGCCGTGTTTTTATTATTCCAACATGTCCAATAACATTGCTTTAATATAGCCATGAAAGGTTAGCTCGACTCTTGTTAGTGTGGATACAGCAATCAGATGCTCAGACGTGTTGCCAAAGATGCAGCAGAAGAACATCAGCAGGACGGAGGACGGAAGAGACTCTGACCACGATGGTCCTCAGCAGCAACAGTGGATCCAGTAGAGAAGTCTTGACTGCTGGTTGTTCAGGGATTGTTGGAGATGATTTAAGAAACATTAAAGCTACTTAGGGGAAATATAAGTTAATAAGTCACTGATGACTAAATAAATAAATAAATAAATAAAAAAACCTGTTTTTAATCAACTGGCTTATTGCAGGTGCAATCAACTGTCAATAAAGTTGGCAGAAGTGTGACTGGCTGAAAGTCGCAGCAGGATGCCGGTGGTTGGCCCGTAGCGCCCTTTTAATATGTTGACATGCGGATAGTGGTGGTCACAGTGGTGTAATTCAGATTATTCACAAAGAGTTGTTTAGTGGTTAGCAGTCAGTCAGTTTTAGTCCATGTACTGGATATTAACGGAGTTCAGCTCTGCAGATGCTCCAACAACTTCAACAGGATTTCAACAAGATGACTTCCATGGTTGGGGTAGGGATGGGCATAATTAATCAATTAATCGATGATTGATCATTAAGAATTTGGTCGAAGACATTCATTTTCGTCGATGAACCGAATGTTCTTTTTTTTTTTTTTTTTTTTTTTTTTAACAATCCGAATGTAGGTTATCAGTGCACGTCCTCAAACAATGCGATGCATTTCGCTGTGCCACCGATATTTGGCAACAGGGGCAATATTTCACCATCTCTACCCTGGCTGGACTCAGTTGTTACATGCGAGCTTCTGTAGGTCATCGCCTAATCATGAAGCGGTCGTGGCGAAGTGTGGCGTGGAACCATTTTCGTTTAGAAAATGACCAAGTGTACTGCAACCACTGCAATGCAAAATACAAATACAATTAATCGACAACGACAATGATGTATCACTTGAACAACGCGCATCCAAGCCTTGTAAAGGACGGTAGAGGCGGTCCATCTCTATCTCAGCCTAGCCTAGCCTAGCCTAGCCTAGCCTAGCCTCAACTCGATGTTAGCACGGACCAGAAGGAGCTGCAGTGCACATCGAGCACACAACAAGCGCATCCTTTTTAAGAAACAAAAAGCCTGTAATACTGGCGACTTGATATGATGGGACATAAATTGTCCTTGTTAAGTCTCCTCGATATCTCTTCTTTTATTATCGTTGTTTTTTTTAAAGAAAAGAAAAAGGACATTTCTGTTACGTTATTCTCGACCACGAACATCCGGGCCACTGAACACATCTGGGCATGCGCGGGCCATAGCAACCAGGCCATAGCAACCAGGCCAAAGGGGAAAACAAATGTCACGCCGATATCGAGAATAATTTTGATAGTTTTCAATATAAAAATGTTAGTGATTAATCGATTATTAATCATTTATTCTCCCGACGATCGACAAATAAATCTTCACTGAATGCCCATCCCTAGTTTGGGCACATGTGTGGGTGGATGGATGGCAGTGCACTTAATGTACTGTACTACGTGTTCTTCAGGAAGTAAATGGAGTAGAAAGGAGAGTCACCATGTCTATTTGTCTGCTCTGACCCACCAGGCTGCCTGAAGAGTACATGTGAGGTTCTAGAAGTCTGGTAGAATGGAGTATGTCTACTTGAAATAATGGCTTCTAATTTTAAGAATATGCAATAAATAACATTGCTCTGTTTTTGATTTTTCTTTTTTTTTTAACGTCAGTCTTAAAGGTTTCTGTGAGACATACCCATGTATGTCTCCACATAGTTGTGGCTTTCTTGGTGGGTGTGTGCCACTGGTTTATCTCGGCCCTATCATTTTGAATGCTCTCCAGTTTGTTTGCTACCCTGTTCTGTGGTTTGTTTGACTTTGAAAATTCAAGCAGTGTCTACATAGCTGTGTAATATTTTACCCTGTATTTACCTTCATGATGGTTGTCTGAGTGCTGAGGCTGATGTCCTGTTTCACATCGATTGTCTAAGCCTTCTTTATGTTGAATTTATAAGACTGAAAAAGTGACTTCAACACTGACTGCAATCTTGTCCTTTTAGGAGTTGAGCAGCGATCCCCATTTATTTGTGGACGGCATCAGTGCCCACGACTTGCACCAGGGGCAGCTGGGAAACTGCTGGTTTGTTGCCGCCTGCTCCAGTCTGGCCTCCAGAGAAGCACTATGGCAGAAGGTGAGACAAAAAAAGAAAAAAAGGTATTCAAAGTCCAGAAAGCTTTTATGGATCAAAAGAGAGCACAAAAGAGGCAAATTCCAGACTGCTGGGCCTCCACAGGAAGTAGTGACTCTGCAGGATTCAGGGTCTGTGAACAAAACTCTATGTTCATTATGAAGCAACAATAAACAAGAAGCAGGGTCAAAAATGAGACCGGGGAAGACAAAGGTGTGTCTTAAAAGGACCCCTTTGTTTTATTAAAAAAAGAATATATAAGAATAAAATGTGTTTATTTCACTAATAAAACAAGAAACATAGCAGTCACATAAACTTCTAAAAGAAAGATTGGACACATATTTTCATTTGAGTTCTTAATTTATCTTTCTAACTTAATTTTTTTCTTTAATCTTAATCTTCTTTAATACATTGATTCATTGGTTTTACTACTGGGTTGTAACTGGGTGTGTCTGTTAGGTTTAATTCTTTCACACACACACACACACACTGTGTGTGAAAGAGGGAGAGAAAAGGAGAGAGAGAATTTAAGTGGTAGGCGTTCTCACTGCACATGGCTCCTCTGATAGCAGCCGTCCTGCTGCTCTAAACCTCTAAAGTCGGTCCTCGAGGGCCGGTGTCTTGCAGGTTTAGTATGTTTCCCTGCTTTAACACACCTGATCCTAATTAATGGTCGTCATCATCTAGTCGTTGATATCAGCACATGTCTGTTAATGACACAGTCACCTGTATCAGGGTGTGTAGGAGGAGGGAGATCATCTAAAACCTGCAGGACAGCAGCCCTCCAGGAACCAATTTAAGAGACCCCTGATCTAAAGGCTGCATGCAGAGACTGTGTGTGTGTGTGTGGGTGTGTGTGTGTGTGTGTGTCCTGACACCAGGATCTCATCCTTCTCTCACACATTGTAGTTTCTCATAAGCACCATTAACAGTAACGTGTTATTCTCAGATTGTGCTCAGTTGGGTCTAAAATGTCACATTGCTGTCCATAAAGTTACTTCTGTTATATATCTGTAAGTGCTCTGAAATCATTAGGTCAACTCACTATGAAATGTTCATTATCAGTTGAGCTGGACATGGTGACAAGTGAGTGGCTTTATTTACTAATTACTACACACTATAAGATGTCCAAGGGAGTATGCTAAAATAAAATGTACCGCTCACAAACTTCATTATTTTAAAAGAACCCTCCACCTTCTGAAGACCTTTTGACTAACGCACATCAGTAATAAGATATTTCATCCATGAGGTGGCACTAACGGCCTTTACTAACGATGCTGCTGTAAAGAGAAGGTCCATCTGGATGTGTTCAGACTCAGGACGCTAATATGTGAACAGATTTAGAGGTAAAATAGTAACTGACTGGTCTGTAGTTCAGTTTGGTTTAAGGCAGGGATTCCCAAAGTGGGGTGCGCGCACCCCCAGGGGTGCGCAAGCTGCCTCTAGGGGGTGCGCGAGATGAAAAATGTAATGGCGGTCTGATAATTTTTTTTTTTTTCACACAATAAAGATGTGTAAATAAACATTTCCTTTGTAAAATTTTAAATCAAAAACTGTAATTTTAATGAATAAATAAATGCAGGCTATTCAAAATGCACGTCATCTTAAAGTGAAGCGTAGAAGAAGAAGTTATATTCTTCTACCAATGCATTTGCACCTAGCTTGTGGCCTCTACTTTATTCATTCTCGCAAATATGCTCAATGCTGTGTTATGATGACGGGTTGTGTTAGTTCCACGGTCATTTAAACTTGCTGCAATTTTTGTTCAGTGTTCAAAATATTCTAACATTTTCCTCAACTTATCTGCTTTCTGCCACTGAGTCTGAGCATGTCATCCATTCCTCTTTGCTCTTAAAAGTGGAAGCCTGCGCATAACTTTATTTCATTATATTGGAACTGTGTTACAGTGTTTCAGTTTAATTTAGTGCATTGTTGTGATTGTGATTATTATGTTATATGTGTGTTCTGGTCATTTTAGCATGAATAAACATGGCGACTTTAATATGGCTATAATAAAGCTTGTTGCGTTTTTTTTAAAGGGGTGGGGGATCGGGGGTGCGTCAACCCGGTTGAGACATAGAAGGGGGTGCGCGGCTAAAAAAGTTTGGGAACCGCTGGTTTAAGGAATGTTCATCTGGTCGCTCTTAGATTCACATTCCAGTTGGTTTGGTACCAAAATGATTTATTTTCGGTCCAAATTTAGATTTATAGTTGAATTGTCATTATTCATTTCCGGTCAAGAGATATCAAAAATAATCTGAAGAAGAAACTCAAATTGGTACTGTAACATCTTGTACTATAAATGTTGACTTTTTAAAAAATCTGTTTGTACAAAGGTATGTATAAATATTCTCTGTTTTCTCTGAGTTGTTTCTGTCTCTGGGACTGGAGCTGTTAGCCGTCTTGTTTCGGTAACCATCTCCTTGGTTTTGGGGGATTGGAAGACTGTCTTGTCTTCTCTCTGGTCTTTAGTTTCTTCCTCAGACTCTGAATGTGATTCCAGTCTGGGCCACTCTAAAATGTTTATATTGTTCTCTGTTAACCGTTTAGACTGCTTTGGCTTCATGTTTTGGATCATTATCATTTTGGCAAGTCCTCTATCGGCCTGGACCACATTTTTCTGCAGTGTCGTAATGTTGTCTCTTTTCCAAGTGTTGTTTGAGGTCCAAAGATCACCACCACCGTGAGAATCCAGATAAATCGGATATGTTCTGTTGCCAACATCTTAAAACAGGATACTTCACAAGCTGGTCTCCATGAAGGCTGATCAAGAAGGGTCCTTTACAGAGACAGAAAAACTCATGTGTACGAAGAAGAAAGCTCAGTGTAATGCTCATTAAGACTCTGGAGGGTGTGTGCAGAAAAAAAAACTTGGCCTTTGAGTGCATTGAATCATCCAATCAGGCAATGATCTGAAACATTGAGCCCAGAATTAATTGATTTTAGTGGATCGGAGTTCAATCCAGAATGTAGAGATGAAACTGAAGATGAGAGTGACGTCAAAGATCCCATCCAAGTACAGAGACGTGGAGAGAAATACTCCAACATCCCAACAGAGAGCTACAGAAAACATTCAACAGCTAGAAGAGGATTTTTTTCAAGTTGTTTCATTCAAATGCTAAGCATATTTCCCTATATTTTGTCCCTTGTTTCTTAGTTTTAACCAGGAAAAAAAACCAGTGACAGTTTTGGGATTGTTTCAGTCGCTGGTCTGTGCGTCTTCGCTGTGTTTTCCACTGTTGTCTCATTTGTACCATCTGGTCTCGAAGGTCCTCGGTAGCTTTCAGTTTTCCATTCGCTGAAGAGGAACCTGAAGTTTTTCCAAGTGCCACCGTCTCTCTGGAGATGCCAGTTGTCTAGACGCTCTTCATGGTTCCGAAACAAACACTGGTTCTAATGTTATTAAGTCTCTGGAGATGAGTCAAACCTCATCGTGCAGTTTCAGTACAAGTACAGCTAAAGTTTTCTTTGATTCTGTTATATTTCTTTATAACAGAAGAAATGTATATGACAATGAAAAGGTTAATGAGCTTATTGAAATTTTTAAATCACTTTTTTTATATAAATTGAAAGACAGAAAATGGTCAGGATTTTGCACCAGTTAAGTTTTAATTTGACTGGGAAATGCTGTTCTTTTGCTGCAATCTCAGCAGCTTTCAGTGAACCAACACTTGACAATAAACAGAGATTTAAACTCTGCAAACACTTGAATGGCGCATCACTTCAAAAGTTATTTAAATCATACAGAGCAGATCCAGGATCAGTTGGAATCAGTAACTGAAGTTTGTACAAAGAAAACCTTTGTAATATAATGGCAACTAACATATGCAAACTTTGGATCTACTGCAGAACTATCAGCTTATATTTGCATTGTGAAGATCAACACGTCACACGTTTCCTCTTTGAGTTTATTCTGTTTTCAGATGCAGTGAGATGAGAAGGTGTCATTAATGAACATTAATCCACCTGCTGCTTGTGTGTTCTCTGTATATTTTAACATAAAGATTTCTTTTATAAGAAGTAATATAATCTGGCGTTGCAGAGGATTTGAATCACTTTTGAGAATCTCGTCCTTTATTTCCTTCTGTTATCTTCTCAGTCATTTTAGTCATTAGTCATTTTAGTTTTCTCAGCCTGTGAAAACTAATCAACCCAAGAACTTAATGAAAAAAACAATCAGTAGATAAAATGTTTTTTATGTGTTCCTGAAGAATGACGGGAAAGGCCTGTTTCCCTCCTGATCTAGATGTGTGTGTGTGTGTGTGTGTGTGTGTGTGTGTGTGTGTGTGTGTGTGTGTGTGTGTGAGAGAGAGAGTGTGAACACAGACAGCTTTTCCATTTCCATGTCTGTTTAATTGATGTCCCTGTATTGATCTGTTATCTGTCAGGCCGACAGTTATGTGTTGTGGATATTTGATTTTCCATTCGCTGTTACTTGTTTTACGTCTGTTGCTCCTGTGAGAAATAAAAGAATTCAGGAAAAAAACAAAACGATGTCAAACAATTAATAAAAAGCAAAGTCTCTCATTACAGATGGTGTTACAGTAGTTGGCTGTGCGTTAACATTCTGTTATCATCAATCAGAGCAGCCATTACCAAACTTCAGAACTCCACGGCCCAATTTGAAATGTGGAAAACGTCTGCGGCCCACCCAGACGTTTAATTACAGCTGTGATCAACACTCAAGAAGAGAAGCCACGTTCTGATATTAATGGGAGGGGTCAACAAATAAGCTGCTACGATGACAGGAGAATAACACTCAATTGGTTTGTTTTATTACTTCTAAATATTTTTTAAAATCATGTCATAAATGTTTTACAGTAATCAAAAACAAAAAAAAAATTGATTTAAAACATTTTTATTGACCTCTCACGGCCTACTTGCAGTACCAAGACGGCTCACCAGGGGGCCGCGGCCAACGCTTTGGGAATCACTGAATCAGATACATCACTTGGCTTTAGGGTTTATTCAGTTCTTATAAGTTTTGTTTTCAAATTTAGATTGTGTTCCATATAATCTCAGTGGTGTTTATTTACACTTGTAAGTAAATTGAAAAATCAGTCTTTTTTTCTCTCATCCAAAGTTTTGTGGGAGTGTTTTTTTTTTGTTTTTAACTAAATGTATGATCAATGTTTGATACCGATATAAGCTTTTGATCTTTAAACAGAACTGTAGTGAGTTAATAAATTAAAAGAAAAAAAAAAACATGCACCCAAAGTCATGGCGGTGTGGCTGGTTATTCAGTGAATGTGAAGAACATCTGAGTCTGAGAACTAAACATATATTTTCTAGTGCTCTAACAGGCCTCTACTGGCTAGGAGGTGATGCTTATTTCTCCGGTATGAACTCGATTGAGCAGCTTAGATTTGCTACCTCAGCCCCATCCTTGAGAGCCAGCAGAAAATACATGACCTTCCTCACTTTGGCTAACTCTGCAATCCTTTCACCGAACTCCTGCATGTCCGCCTCCAGGCACTTGAGTGGCGAATCCTCCGGGTCGTCGGCGTTACGCCAAAATGTCCCAATCGGTTCAAGAAGCTGGCGGGTCATGAGGTTGGTGAGGTCGGGGGTCCAGTGCTGGGAGATGCCAGTGATGGTGACCCTGCCGTGGCCGGAGAGGGAGAAGTACCAGCGGGAAAAGCTCAGCTCCTGGGTGGGGAAGTCCAGGCGGCACACGACCTCATGGGGAAGAAGCAGACGCTCGCCATCCTGGCGCTTCTGCCCCGACCGCTGCAGAGACGATACACGAAGACGCATCATCTGTGGAGGGAACAGAACAGTACACACAATGAGACGGACTCAGTCAGGGGTGTCCAAACTCGGTCCTGGAGGGCCACTGTCCTGCATGTTTTAGATGTTTGAGTCACAACACACCTGATTCAGTTGAACAGATCACCACCAGCTCATCATCCAGATCTGTTAACAACCCATTCATTTGAATCAGGTGCTCTGAAGCAGGGAAACATCTAAGACATGCAGGACAGTGGTCCTCCAGGACCAAGTTTGGACACCCCTGGACCAAGTGGAAGCTTTATGCTGTTGCAGAAGAAGCAGTGAAGATGAATCTATATATCTGACAGCAAAGCTGAAGGTCATCAGTCTGAAACGGTTCCTTTAGTTCCAACTGTGAGGAAGGTCACAGTTACTGAAGTTACTGAAGTTACTCAATTCCTCAAGACTCAAGGTTCATTTAAAATTTGAGATAAAGAGCTTCATTAATCCTTACTGCAATTCTCACTTTGCACAAGTCACAAAAACAAAAGTTAAACTATATTAAATAGAATAAAGAGAATAAGTCGGCACAAAAAACTTTGTTAGAGAGCAATTATTCACCAAAAAAAGTTTACCAAAGGTCCTATTCAGCTCATTTCACAAAGAAATGGCCTTACACCCAACCAAAAATAATACCATCATGCATTTGCTTTTTTCAAATGGTAAAACAGTGCAAGACTATTTCAGTGAATCATTTCAAATAGCGTAATGATGGAATCAGTGGAGTAACAGCTTTGATGTTTAGGACAGGGATGTGTGTGTACACACACACACACACACACACACAGATTGAACTCTGTTACCTCTTGTGAAAAGGGATTTAAATGGTGCCACATTTTGAGAAATACTGTTTAAAACTACTCCCTGTACGAAAAAGTGCACATTTTGTTTGTTCCCAGTCAGATTGTTGACCTCGACTTATTGATATTCATATCAATAATTGTTTTTAGGCTGTGTGCCAGGCCAGTAGTGATCAGACCTATTGATTGGTACACCAGGGGCATTATTGGCTCCAGGCTCGCAGCTGGAAACTTTCAAAACATAATGTGAAGATGGTAACGGAGAGAAATGATTTAAATACAAGAATTAAAATCCTGTAGATAAGAGATGTTGCCAAAAAAGTGGTATACCTTTTTTAAAAATTTACCAGCAACAATGAAGAAAATATATTTTTGTGTCATACATAGTTCATTTTTTTGTGAGACATCAAGACCTTCCAGATAAATATCTGGTCAGGCGAGATGATGTACTCTGTTGCATTTTCTTTGAAATGTAAAGCGTTCACTGCATTCACACATGCTTTTAAAGTTCTGTTTCATATCTGAAGCTGTCATTTCCAAGTGTGACGCTCACCTCTGTGAGAGCAGTGTCCTCTTTGAATTCCAGTGCCACTGTTTTGGAGGGAGTTTGGGTCTTGTCCGTGTCCATCTTGAAGGTTGAAGAAAGGGCAGCAGCTGCCTGCGTAGAGGGATGCAGGAATGGAGGAAGCTCTGGTGGAGCTTCCCCTTCTCATCCTCACCCTCCCTCACCCTCCCTCTCATAGGTTCATATGCCTCCTCTTTGCCTCCTCCCCTCCCAGCTGTTTCCATCCCAGTACACCAGTGTCTCACGGTCCACAGCCTCCCCCCCCCCCCCGCCCAGAGGATCGTTTGTTAGGACGTATTAACTGGCTAGAGTGAGCAGACAGATTAGATCAATGTCTAATCATGCCATCAGTATCTGTGTATTTAAACTTACTAAGATGACTTTGTTTATTTTTAAGTCTGTTACATTTCTGTACCAAACTGTCAGATTTAAGACAGTGTTAGATAAATACACACTGATGCTGCAGCATTTAACTGAGTTGGAAAATTTGATCTGCAAGGGAGAATAACAGAAACAAAGTACAATATTTGTCTGTATTCAACATTTTCTAAACGTCTGAACTTTTTTTAAAAATTAACTATGAATATAAGAAACCAAAGGAACATTTTGGAAATGTGTGAAAGGCAAATGAAAATACTCAATTTTTTTCATTTTTTTTTAGGGGTTAAGCAGGTGGGTGATGTGAGGGTGCTAGGCAACAGGAGGCAGTGATGACGTACAAGAGGGAACTCTGGGAGTTTCCTGAGGGCCTCTGGGAGCTCAGCTAGTTCTGGTTTAATGGATCACATGTTTATTTATATCCTTCACGTCACTAAGGATTGTGTGTTTGTGCTCGTCCGTTAGATCAGTGTTAATATGTCATCAGGAGGGATTTTGACACAGGATGTGGTTTTCCCTTCTTAAAAAACTTTGATCCTGTAATTATCGCACCAGGTTAACACTAGTATCTTTAAACTTTAGATGACTTTTGTTCTTGACAAAATATGCCAAGCTTATTAGACTCATTTTCAGTTTCAACACAACTCAAGTACTCTGGTAACTTGTGTTGGGAGGTTAATCCAGTCAAGGGCAGAATAACTCAGACTAGTCATAGTTTCACCACTTTCTCTCATCTGCTGTCATAATAAATATATATAATATTCAAAATGCAAGTCTGAAAATGTAATTCTACAATAGAATGGATCTTAAATGACACGTATGAGATATTTTTTCTTTGTTAAATTGAATTGTCTGCTTGGTAAAATAAGTAATGATGCAGTTTTCAATCATAATGAACCCATCAGGTTAATAAGACAAATGTGCAAATAATTACTAGATCTTGTGTTTTCTTATCTTTATTGCTATGGCTTTTATCAAAGACAAAGTTTTGCATGTTTAATGTTACCTTCATTAAGAAGTGGTTGCAGTTACCTCGTTTTAAGAGAATCCTGTTACTTTGAAAGAGGCTGTAATTTCTTTTTCACGTGACTAAGTTTTAAATCTGATGGGCTACATCAGTATGTTAGCAGTATATTGACTAACGAGGTGTCACGTTTTATTACATCACTCATAGTTTGCATGCGCTTTGATTGTCCAGGTGATTCCAGACTGGAAGGACCAGGAGTGGAACAGTGAGAAACCAGAGTCCTACGCTGGGATTTTCCACTTCCAGTTCTGGCGGTTTGGTGAGTGGGTGGACGTGGTGATTGACGACCGCCTTCCCACGGTGAACGGACAGCTTGTATACTGTCACTCCAACGACAGCAACGAGTTCTGGAGTGCATTGGTGGAGAAGGCCTACGCCAAGTAAGCAGCTACCTCTGTAACCTACCTCACAGCGCTCATAAACACATGCACTCTGTTAACATAAGAAGCTGATTTTATCTTTATAATCACATGCAGAAGTACATCTGAGGGGAAACATGGACTCTGTGTCCCTCCACTGACCACCGGAGCCCCACAACTGCTCCTTGATTTCTCTCTTTAGAATAAAGATCTTGTATTAATTTCCCTGTGTAATTTGTCATGAATTGACATTTAAAAAGTGAAATGAAAGATGTCACTATTCTTTTTCTGTTGTTCTGTTTTGTTCATTTAAAAGAAATTGGAGTGAATCGTCTTTTTATTAAATCACATGAAGTATTTTCGACGTGAAAACCACATCTGAATTTCCGTGTCTTCAAGGATGTGCGGGTGCTACGAAGCTCTGGATGGGGGCAACACGGCCGATGCTCTTGTGGATTTCACCGGAGGAGTTTCTGAGCCCATGGATCTGACGGAGAACGGCTACAAAGAGGATGAGGAGAAACGCAACGAGCTGTTTGAAAGAGTCATGAAAGTGCACGATAGAGGGGGTCTGATAAGCTGCTCGATACGGGTGAGGAGACGATCGCAGGCCCGCGTTGGCTGAATTACTGAATTAATTTAACTGGGAATTACTGCTCCTTGTCCAGGCAACCACTGCAGCGGACATGGAGGCCAGGACTGGGCTGTGGCCTGGTGAAGGGCCACGCGTACGCTGTGACGGACGTCCGCAGGGTCCGGCTGGGCCACGGCCTGCTGGCCTACTTCAGGTCAGACAAGCTGACCATGATTCGCATGAGGAACCCCTGGGGACAGAGAGAGTGGAACGGGCCCTGGAGTGACAGGTGAGGAAGAGGACAGGTGCATTGTGGGGAATAACGGGGAAAGGAAATGTTAAAGAAAAAAAATGTCTGAACCATCCTCTCAATATCAACATAAATAACTGTCGCTGAAAACATTCATGGTTTCAGCGTGTGAGCAGGGTGGGAAGGGAATGAAGGGGAGGGAAATCGAACACTAATCTGATTCTTTCAAAGCAGTTAAATGTTAAAATAGTTAAAAACATCCACACCTCAGAACACTGTAGGATGGTGACACATGGCAGATTTGTGTCAAACAAGCAGGTAGTTTTTGTTTGAAATTCAGCATAAAAATGTGTGGTGATGTGAGGCTGTTATTGATTATTAATTAGTCATTTTTTTATAGCAACATGCTTTGTGCTTCAGCTCCTGTATGTGGAAACAGATGTTTGAGTCTGATGTTCAGACTTCATGATGGTCTGTTAGTTCACGACAGATTCATCAACCAGATACGGGTTGGTTCCAGCAACTACCAGCCTCTAGTTGGTATCTTTCATCTACATTTCAGCAAAAAGCCTAAAAAGAAAAATAAAACACCCACTAAAATACATAAAAGTTAAAATGTGAGTGAGCTTTCTTGTTTTTGACACTTTTTTTTGACATTTGTTAAAGTCAGATGGTGAAACAACCTCATTTAAACATAAACTGATGCTGGATGTTTTCTCCTCTCTGTCACCAGTATCTGATTGACTCAATATCATCCTTCCTCTTTCAAAAGGAAAAAAAAGAGTTTTGTAGAGATTTTGAACTTCTTTCTCAGAGCTGTCAGATGTTATTTATTCAAGATATTTTCAAAGTTTTTCTTCACTTTTGAACTGTCCACACCTTTTTGATTTTGATTAAAGGATCGCAAATTCATCTTTGAGCTCATGTATTTTCTGTTTGTTGTTCAGATTTTATGACCCAGTGACTTCATATTAAAGTGACATGCCTGAATTGTTTTTGCTTTCAGCTCTGAAGAGTGGAAGAAGGTCAGTAAGAGTGAGAGAGAGAGGATGGGTGTCACAGTCCAGGATGATGGAGAGTTTTGGTGAGTTTTAGACAAACGCTGCCACCTTTTGGTAAAATAATGCGACTTATGGTCATTTCCACAGATCTGCTGTTTTAAATTTGTTGATGAAGTTGAATATTTAAGTCTCTTTTCTTCATTTCTTCTCTCTCTGATCACGCAATAACTTAGAAACGATCCATGATTTCTACTTATCCAGCTTTTTTTTTTTTTCTTTCTTTTCTTTTGCCAAATCCGCAGGATGACATTTGATGACTTCATCGCTAACTTCACAGACCTCATCCTCTGTCGTCTCATCAACACATCCTACCTGAGTTTCCACAAGACCTGGGAGGAGGCCGTGATGAGCGGCTCCTGGCGCCGCCACGATGACCCACTTCTTAGCCGAGCCGGCGGCTGCATCAACAACAAACACTCCTTCCTTCAGAACCCACAGGTGTCTTTCATTAATTCAAAATCCAACACAGAATCTTCTTTATAGGCGATGAGGAGTGAATTCAGTCTATACATGCTTTATTTTATTATTTTTTCCCTGTGTTGTAGTATGTGTTTGATGTGAAGAAGCCGGAGGACGAAGTACTGATCTGTCTGCAGCAGAGAGACCGTAGAGCTGGGCCGAGGGAGGGACGAGGAGAAAACCTGGCCATCGGCTTTGACATACACAAGGTGAGCCACTGAAATGTCAGTTAGGAATATCTAGTAGCAGAGTAAGTGATTTAGTTAAATGTGTGTGTATTTGAAATGTTTATCAAAGGCTGGGAATGAAGAGTGAAAACTGCTGCGTCTCTGTGCTCAGGTGGAGTTGAACAGGACCTACCGTATGCACGTCACCCAGCAGAAGGTGGGAGGGAGCATCTACATCAACTCCAGGTCCGTGTTCCTGCGCACCGACCTGACGATGGGGCGGTATGTCATCATACCCACGACCTTTGACCTCGGCCTGGAGGGAGAGTTTCTGCTCCGCATCTTCACAGACGTTCCCTCCGACTGCAAGTACGGACAGACGGTTGTAGTTTTTAGTTTAGAGTCGGCACTGTTGGACAAACTGAGGTTTTGAGAAGTGCTTTTAGATTGAGGATGCTCTTAAATATGTTTGAATCTGTGAATTTGATCAAGACACAGTTGAAAAAGTGTTCTTTTAATACTTTCAAATTCAAAATTATCCACATATGGTGTGATGATTTTACACTGTAAAAATATTTTAAATTATTTTTGTCTTGAAATGATTACTTATTGTGCAGATAATGTCACACTGGATTTTGAAAGTATGTTTTATATATTTGTATGATGAATAATTAGACAGCCTGAGGCCATGATGGCTGATATAATATTGGTATAAAACAATCGTATTATTTAATCATTACCAAGTGGCTTCTATCAAAATATAGTTTAAAGGAATAATTGTCATTCTGTGATGCGACACAATTTCACTTGACACCACAATTTAAAACTATTTTTCTTTCTGATAGCACATTAAAGCCACATTATGTAGCAATATTAGTTCTGAGCACAAGGAGCAGCATATCACGTGATAGTTCAGTTGGCCTGCGGCCTCAAGCTTGAGTTATGCTTCTGCGTAGCAGATGTGGACGGAGGCTGATCTGCGCTGTCTTTGGCCTTTTATGCTATGTTTTGTGTCGTGCTGTAATTACATCACCAGCTACTAGAGGGCAGTGTGGGATCTTTTCCAGTGGTCCCCAACCTTTTTTGCGCCACCGACCGGTTTAATGTCGGGCAATATTTTGACAGACCGGTCTGTAAAATGCATCGCAGATAAATACTACAAAATAAAATGATACGACTGGCATAAAAACAGCGGTATTTTCTATATATAATAGTAACTGTAAATCTGATGTGTATTCACATGTAACTTTATAAGAACGACCTCGTAGCAACAGAACTCAGTAACATCCTCTTCGTGCAAAGACACTTTCCGCAGACGTTTGTTTTTTTACTAATTTTTCCAGCTTGGGGGTTTAAATGTGTCACATGACCGAGACACGAGTCTGGAAGTCTAGTAATCTGTCAAGAGTCATAGACGAATGTAATGGAGAGAATCTGGTCACTTTTCAAAATAAAACATCATTTAGACTTGGATAGTAAATCAAATGGTAATAATGGATAAATAAAGTCGGCTTAAAACTTCCTCTGGTGAGACAAAGTGATATTATAAGAAGCGCTGGGCCGTTCCCACTAATCAGCACCTTATCCTTACTGGCAGAGCTGTATGCCCCCATGTGGTCAGAAGTGGTACTGCTATGTAGAGTGGCCTTAAAACTTTACTTCCAGTAAAAAAGAAATAAGTACCTGTCCTTGGTCTGTTTCTCTCCCTCCCTGACCATCTGTCCATCTGTCCATCTGCCCTGCAGGGAGTTGACTCTGGATGAGCCCCCCCAGACCTGCTGGTCTGGGCTCTGTGGTCATCCCTCAATGGTCACTCAGGTTCACATCCTGCAGGCCAATGGACTTGCAGCGCAAGATTCAGATGGAGGTAAATGTTTTTTTGATCTTGGTTCACTGTATACTTTGTTTAAATCAAGACTGCAGATTTAAAGTAAGAAAACATACAACTGATTTCAAATAGGAAGCTGTTATCTTCAAAAATGTTTATATTCAATCAATTGGAATAAATTATTTGCATCATTAAAGGTTTCTTTTGTCATAGAAAAGAAGAAAACCCACATCTGACGGCAAAAAGCAGTTTTCTAATGATAATTTGCTTAGATATATACGGTAATTGTCTTGCACAGAAGCCTAAAACAGTCTAAAACATGTTTCCTGCTTATTGAAATCAGTTCATTTTGTCCAACAAACAACAGAAATATTTTTATCCAGACGATGCTAATTCACAGTGGAGTTCAGGTTAGCTTTAGCAGTTCATAAACTGATGAGAAAAGGTAACTGCTATATATTCAGCTGTTCATTTTGATGGAACATTCAGATAAAGTCTTTAAAGTGAACGTCAGTCATCGTATCATGTGTGTTTCTCCAGCGTCAGATCCTTACGTGATCATTCGCTGTGAAGGAGAGAAGGTTCGCTCTGCGGTCCATAAAAACACGTCCAGCCCCATCTTTGACACCAAGGGACTCTTCTTCAGAAAGAAGGCAAACCGACCAATCGATATCGAGGTTGGTGTGTGTGTGTGTGTGTGCGTGTGTGCGCACAAACAAAACTGTACACTTCTGTGTGTCGTTGACATCCTCACTGGCGTCTCTCTCAGATCTACAACCACAACGTGCTCATGGACTCCTTCCTGGGTAAAGTGACGCTGCCCACTGAGCAAGGAACGATCCAGAAGACCCTCCACCTGAAGAATAAGAGTGATCGCCAAGACAACGACCTCCCCGGTACCATCACCGTTGCTATAGTGACCAGCACAGTGCTGACCAGCATCTGAGACACGTTTGAGTTGTCAGAAGGTTTGACCAGACCCACCAGAGTAAATATTCAGTATGAAAAGTGTTTACGTGAGGCAGCAGGACGTCTGCTGAGGCTGTCGGAGGTGAGAAACCATGAATATTTTAATAAAGCTCCATCACCGTGTGTCTGAATATAAAGGATTCTAGTGAGATTACAGACGATAGATTTATTCCTTTCCTAGGTTAACTTTTATCAGATCTCTTATTTATCAGTATCTACTCTGAGGGATGTTTATTCCACCATTATATTTTCTTACTCTGTCATGGCTAATTTTTAAAAAAAAAATCAGTTTTGTGTCTTTTTATTTTCCCACCGCTGGTGTTAAACTTTAAACGGTGCACTAAAGAGACTGACCCACCTGAAGACGCGCTGCTTCTCCTCAGCTCAGCGATGAAGCAGCTCCTCTGTCGAACTGTTTCTTTATTAACCCTCTGAGACACATGAGGACTTCACGAGCGCTCAAAGTGAAGAGTGTGGTGGTTCTGTCAGCCGGCGTCTCGCTGATGTTAAAGGTTTCCATCAGGGATGTTTATGTGCAGCAGATAAACCACACATCAATGTGTTCGTATTAAGAGTCATTTCCTCCATAACTGAACTCTTTATGGAGCTGTCGCTGCTTTACTTGTTTTCAGTCGAAGGGCAACAAAGTAAATGAAGCAGCACCATGTAGCATTTATGATTTTTGTTAATTTTTTTTTGTTTTAAATGCTGTCTGGAAGAACTGCTCCATTATAGAAACACTACCAGTCAACTGACCATTTCAGCTCTCATTCTGCATGTAAAGTAAAGGTACCAATGTAATTCAAATTTATGAAATAAGTGAATATTTAATGTATTTTTTTTAGCTTTTATTTTAGCAGGAGAGGCTAATTTGAACATATTATTACCGATAAGTCTTAGTTTGGGTTCATTTTAAGACCAGATGCTGTTTGTTGCTGATCGTTTGTGGCCAGAATTAACAATAATCTCCCAGACCATCCAGGATTATACATGAAACTAAACACTCAAACTTTTTTTTTTACATGAGCATGATGGTGAACTGAACTGATTTAAGAGGAGAGGGGTCCAGCCAGTACTGGTGTGGGAGCAGGTTCAGTACCACTAAAACCAGTCTTTCTGCCACCAGGTGGGGCTGTGTCCCTTTGCTCCAACCGGTTTGTCCTGTGGAGTTGATTAATCCTGTGTATTTTTGTCTTTTTATTGTACTCATAAACCTGCCATATTAGAATTAAGCCACGTGCCAAGTAATAAACCACTATACTTTGACATAAATAATTTAGGCATTAGGTAGGTGAAACGTCTCCATCGCTGCGGTGATGATTCGTGCACGTACTGCCCACCAACCAGAGGGCGTTTCAGTGTTTGTCAAACTAAAGACCACTTTTAAACTGGGTTTAAGTCCACTTCAGGTCTCTGCTGCAGTTCATGCTGTGAAGGAAAATAAGGACCAACAACTTCTCTTTAATTGTCAACAGGCCTCTTTTGCATGTATTTCAAGTATCTGAACATCTTTTACCGAAATGTTTACACTGTATATTTGATGTAATAATTCTACATTCCTGTAACTGTGTGAATCTGAACCCGTCAGTTTCTGAAGGTTCACAATCAAAAATGTCCAGGAATTAGGTTTCTTTTAAACAACAAATAAAGTTTACTTCCTTTAAAATGTTGAAAGATTTGTTTTTGTCTCTCCATCACTGGTTGGAGGTCTTTTTAGATTTATAGTTTTGTATTTGTAGATGTGGAATAAACTGAAAATGGCTGCAAAACAAACTGAGAATAAACGAACCCTTTAGTGAAGACAAAGGTCAGACTGCAGGACCCCAACCTAGTTTAATTAGGGCATCCGATATTTGCTTTAGTTCTTAATTCTTGTTTCACTATTTCATATCAAGGTGAAATAAATGAGAATTTATTTCTCTGTTTGAATTGGAAATGTGTATATTTGAGCTCAGCCACTGTAATTTTACTTAAAGCAGAACAAATGAGTTTTGTCCAGTTTTGTCACAGAGCTGCAGCTGCACCGATACCTGAGCGAACACCTCAGGATCTCTGCTCAGCAGCAGCTTCACACTTCAAGAATAAAGACAGGACGCAGACGCGGCGTGTTTTGAGGAGATGCCTGGGGTGTTGATTTTAATAACTTAGAAAACATTTGTTACAGCAGTACTACAATAACAGTACAACAGTGACATGGAAGGAGCTGCGTTCACATCCTGGCGGTGCCAGACTGAACACTTTAAAACCAGCAGGTTCTGCCACAGCAGCAAACAGCCCACTGGAGTGACTGGGACTGCAGGGCTGCTGGCAGAGACATGAATCTACCCTCACTGGTTTAAACTGGTGCTTCGTCCGACTTTGAGTCGGAAGAGGCGTTTTATTGGCAATGATCTGAGCACAGAGCTGGAGGATCTTATATCTGTCAGATCTCAGTAAAATAAGTATGAATCCTCCTAAATATCATGATCTTAAGGTTGGGGGGGGGGTTTCAGGGAATACCTGTTCACACAGAGGATAACGCATGATTAGAAGGTAATGGGGCCCAGTCTGAAGAGGATGCTGTAACTGGAGCCCGAAACACCTGAACAGTTACAGGAAAGTACCTGAAAGAACAGTCGATGGTGGGATTTTATTTCAGTCGGTGCCACAGAGCCAAAGAAATCAGGATCAAATCACACTTCAACCACGGCACACAGCTTCCAACAAATCATCCCTAAACATTTCTTTTTCTGGCTGCTTTCAGCAGAACGAGGTCTTCCTGTGACATATACACACAAATCAAAGGGGTTTTACAAACTTCATGATTTACATAACTGTCCTTTTTTAATTTTATACGTTGATTTATTGAAACGACTGCGTTAATAATCTTGTTCACAAGTTTGTGTTTGGAATAAAACAAAAACAAAAAAAAGCCTGTGTAACTGTTTTCCAATGTAACAGCGTCTATTTAAGTGCATATTCAGTTTGTTTGAACGTATCAACTATTTTAGTATTTCAACCGGTCAAACGCTTTTATAAAAATACAGATTTGCCCCAAAAGGGTTCGATATAAACGCTTGTAAGGAAACCAGTGGCTTTTGTCAGCAGGTTGCCATTTCTTTTTCTGCATTTAAAGATCAGAAGAAAATAATCCTGTAAGTGTTGACGGCTGCTCCGAGGAGCTAAGTTTGAGTGTGAATCTGTCTTTTTTCTTTCCTGCAGTGTTTCATGCACCTGCGAAGCTGCACACCTGATCTGACCGAAGGCCTCTTTAGGAAGGGAAGAGCTTTGACAATAATTTCAACGATGAAACATTTCCAGGGCTGTTTGGCTTCGTCGTGTCATAAGAGCCTCAACAGAAATCAGCCAGGCTGCTTCAAAGGCCAAATATAAAAATGGGGTTTACGTCCCTCGAGACAAAAAAAAGGCTTAAATTTAAAACTTGTTTTTATCACAGGTTGATTTCCACTCAGACGGAGATGAAATGTTACTGGTTTTATCTCCCAACTTCCCTTCAGGGGTTTATTTATTTAGTAATTACTGATAAAATATTACAAATCCCTGCATTGATTTTGTTTCCTTTTATCTGAGCTAAAACAAACTTAATCCCTCTTTACGTTGTCTGATGTTTGAGCTGCAGCTTGGTTTTCTTTCAAACCCTAATTATTCCATCCGTTTATTCATACGTGACAACTGCATCGGGTTGATGTTAATCGTTAGAGGAAATGTTCAGGCTCTTGATTATGTTTTAAGAAAGGTAACGACTGACAGGAGAGGTCTCGACATCCGAATAAGAGCTTGAAAGCTACTAATGTAACGAGTATTTATGTGCAGGTTTCTGCCTCCAGTTCAACTGAACTAAAACGAGCATCGCTACAAGCTCCAAGTGGTGCTTATCTAGAAGCTAACAGTTGTCTAATGGTTGATTAGTGTTCATTTTCTTCCCCTGAGCCTCAATCCAAACAAAACAAAAAAAAAAAAAAAAAAGGAAAAACTTTGTACCCTCAGGACACAAAACGTTAAAAACCTCTGAAGCGGCTGGACTGAGCCTGAATGGCGTCCAGCTCCTCTTTTTACAGGTGAACAGATCCCTCAGAAGAGTCTGAAACGAGACGAGCAAACTGCTGATGGACTCGCAGCTGAAAAACAAACTAAAAAAACAAAACAAAGAAACTGATCGATCTACACATCACTCGCAGCAGCATCTCTAACTCCTCACCTTCATATAGAAAATATAACACTATATTTTACAAGAAGACTAAGAGAACAGAACATCTATTATCTTACAAAGAACAGCGTACAGGCAAAGTATTTACAGCAGACGTGAACCCTCCAGCGCGAGGTTCTGTGAACGAATGCGTGAGCCGTCTAGAAGCGAACACTTTGGATCCCACGGTCTCGAACGAGGAGATCGCTGCGCTTCTGAAGGTTCTGAGGATTTTGCTGCCAAACAATATTCTCATGAATGAAGTCGTCCGCTCCCTTCAGATCAGACTGGATCCTTCTAATGTTTTCACGTCGACCTTCACCACTGCTGGAGCTTTTATGTTCTTGCGGGGACCGAGCGTGGGCGGATCCGATGCCAAGTGTTCGGTTTCTGACGCCCTCCTCGGCGGCGGGTCAGTAAGTGCTATGAGAATGATGAAGTGCTTCAGGATAAAGGTCCACTACAAACTAACTCCAGCGTCCCACTCAATCCAGCTCAAAATGGGATTCGTCCTCCGTCATCGTTCAGCATCGACCCCAGCGGAGGAGAAGTCCGGGACTCGTGGGAAGGGGGGGGGGTGGGGGGTGGGGGGGAGATGGGTCCGTGAAGGCGTCCACTGAAACGGGACGTGCTGCCAGTCCTGCTGTCGAGAGGCGTTTTGGTCCGGCTGGTTGGCTGCTGTCGGCGGCAGCGACGTCTGGCGGTGGACAGCACTCTACCACAATACAACAGTGAGTAAGAAGAGCAAGACGGGGGGCGGGGTGGGGGGGGGGGTATCCAGTTTCATAAATGGTCTGTTGGTGAGAGGAAAACTGAAACAAAGAGACAAGCGTTATTCACAAACACAGCCATCATGACTGCGGACTGTTCTGGACAGAGTTTACAGAGTCCGTCTGGCCCTCGTCCTCTTCCTCCGCCTCCTCTTCGTCTCGATGCGAGGGTCCGTTGTGTCTGCCCGAGCCCGCACTGTCTCTGGGCTCAGCGGGGCTCCGGGTCCGAGGCCTCGCCGGACCCCTGGAGGTCTGATGTCCGTGTGACGGAGACGGGCTCCGCCTCCTCTCCGTTTCCTGAGCATCGCTGTCGTGTTTGTCATCAGCCGTTCTCTCCGCCACCGAAGACTTTTTGGTCATTATTTTTTGTTGTACCTCCTCTTCCTCATCCTCCTCATCATCATCCTCATCATCATCGTCGTCATCCTCTTCATCGTCTGAGTCGATCCGGTTGAGTCTCTTGCGGACAGGGCGATCCTCTTCCGATGACGACTCCGAGTCCTCCGACTCCTCGTCGTCGTCTTCCTCCTCGTCAGAAGGCCGCCGCTTCTTGAGCATCTGAGCGAGCCGTTTGCGCCGCTGCTCTGAGAGGATCTCCCTCCTCTTCCCCCTGCCCATCTTCTCCGGATCCTCCTCCTCTCTGCGCGGCTTCGTTAGTAATCTCCGCTTGTCTCTGTCGTCCTCCTTGTCTGGCCACCTCCTCCGCAGCCGCTTCTCCCTCTCGCCTCTGTAATCCCTCTCTTCACCTCTTCTCCGCTTTCCTCTCGTTCTGCTTCTCCGGAGGTCTTCCACCTCCCTTCTCCTCCTCTTCACTCTCCTTTTCTGGTCGGCTTCCTCCTCGTCCTCGTAGTCGTCCTCCTCCGACTCTCTGGAAGAAGGCAACACTGCAGGAAAGATGAAGCAGCGAGACAGACGGAGTCAGGTTCCTGGTTTCTCCCTCCAACACACCTGGTGAGGTGCAGGCAGAGAGTAAAGAGGATTCACCAACCGTCGCTGTAGTCGCTGGACAGGTGCTCCTTGCGTGATCTGCTGCGGGGCTTCACCTTCTCCCTGTTCGTGGAGGACCTGGAGTTGTCGGATGACTCGGACGTCTCCCGGTAGTTGACCTGCTGGTTCATGCCTCGCCTCAGGCCCCGCCTCTTCTTGTCGGCGTCGCTGTCAGTCATGTCGCTGAACTGATCGGAGTCTGCTTTGACAACGAGGAGAGGCGAGTCATCGGTTAATCGTTCAGAAATGGAAAGAACAAGCACTCTTGGGTTTGGTGTTGTTGTAAACTGAATGTTTTTGGGTTTTGGCTCATCTCTAGAAGGTTCTGATTGGCTCCAACATCTATTATGTTGATTAGGGATGCATGATAACTGTTCTTTAAAATCGATACCAATAACACACATATTACCTAAGATCATTACATCAATACTATGATCAAAACCAAAAGCAGTTTTGACTCTTTAAATGAAAAACTATTGGCAATGCATTACTGACTGATATAAAAAATAAAGATGGAAATACAAATCACTTTAAATCAAACTCAAAAAAGTATCCCATGATTTACTTCAGACATTTGCTTTAAAGTGGACATACGAAAAAAGATGAGCTTGAGTGCATTTATTTGAGCGTCTAAAGTGAAGATTCACTCAGAGCCTCACACTTAACAGAAATGGGGAACTTCATTTAAAGTATGAAATCCAATAAGCTGTTGAGATTTGCAGGGACACGGTCACCTCAGAGACCCAGAGCAGAATTATCCAGCCTCTTCATCTTTTCCCTCTTTGATCGTCACCCAAATTCACCTTCAAATCACGACGCATTCACTGCACATCTGAAGTGAGCCGTCGCTAAAGACGCGTTTGCTTTTGAGCTTTGTGGTGAACTTCAGGTTTTCCTCAGTGTTTTCATTATTAGACTTGACCAATGGGGGGGCATATCTGCGTTATCTGCGTCACCCACGTAGACGACCTGATTTCTGAGCATAAACCAGTTTCTATCTTAAAATCTTTTTTTTTTTTTAAGTCTCCAAATTGTGACAGGAAAGAAAGCTGAGCATCTCCGTCTCGTAGGGTTGTGACTCAACTCACCCATCTCTTCATCACTGTCCTCCTCCTCTTCCTCAGTGGAGCATCTCCGCTGTCGTTTTCTGCTCTTGTGTTGGGTCGGCCTGGGTTTGCGTTTAACCACCCCTTTCAACACCCGCTTAGGGCGGCCCGCTCTGTCCCAGCTGCCCACATCGCTGCCAGCGTCAGCGTCGTCGTCTTCATCGTCATCTGCCCCCGACGCAGCAAAGTCCTCGTCCTCCGAGCTGTGAGGAGACCATCGTGAGACAAACAGAAAGGAGACGAGGCGAAAGGGTGACAGGGACACGTTTCTGAGCGCGACCTGTTGCTGAGCATGAACTCGTCTTCGCTCTCCGCTGCCGTGCTGTCGCTCTCCAGGT
Organism: Hirundichthys speculiger; assembly: GCA_018398805.1. Taxonomy (NCBI): domain Eukaryota; kingdom Metazoa; phylum Chordata; class Actinopteri; order Beloniformes; family Exocoetidae; genus Hirundichthys; species Hirundichthys speculiger. The sequence continues at coordinate 59,834 of JAGFBZ010002534.1, read as the reverse complement.
CGTTCAGTCTCCGCTTCTTCTTGCTCCGGGAAGTACGAGCTTGGATCCGGATCGGCCGCTGGCTCTCTTTCCCGTCCTCTGGCGGGACGGAGCTCATGTCTTCAGCCCTCTCTGCACCTGCGTCACAGTCCAAACGGGAGCACTGAGTCTGGACTCTCGGGTTAAATGTTTGGGTCATGCTGTGAAGGACATCCACGCTGGCAGAACGCAGCCGAGACATCCGCTCACCACCAACGACATCTCCGATGTCCTCCTCGATCGCCTCGTCAATGGCATCATCAAAGTCATCAAACCTAAAACGGGACAGATGTTTCACTGTCACCTGAATCTGAACTTTCTCCTCATAGTTTAAATTATTAACTGGATGGAAGAGGGCTGATAAAATATAATGTAATATTTTATTACTGTAGATTAGTGCTGGGCAATATGACGATACATATCATGGGGACAATATAAAAGTGTGTATCGTGCCATTTCTCTTCTATCGTTTCTATCGTTTCTAACCTAATTTTATCAATTATTACAGCAAATATGTAATTAAATAACCTGCAACGATAAATTTGATAGAATCATATCTACTTCTACAAAGTAGCCTTTTATGTTTGCACTTTTATTCATGGTTAATGCCTTAAACAGAGTTCTCTTCAACCCTGATGTTTACTTTAGACACTTTATATTGGTTTGCAAACTTTGCACTACAAGGTTACAGATTTCAGAAAGTTGAAAAATAATTTGTGTTTATTTTTTATAGCTAAACTTCAGTGCAAAAATGTGTTTTTCCTCTCAGAAATGGTTGTCCACTTTAAAAAAATGTGAAAGCTACTGTACCTCTGTACCTACCTGTTTTTGCTGCACTAAAATGTATGTTTGTGACAGTTCAGCTAAATGTCCTTTCAAAATAAAGTTGAAAAGTAAGCAATGAAATTTTTGTCAAACTTTTCAGAGAATAACTGAAAACATACTTTATTATGGTATATCGTGATATATATCGTTATCGTGATATAAAACAGTCCATATCGTGATATATGATTTTTTCCATATCGCCCAGCACTACTGTAGATTACAAATGAACACAAGTTTGTGTAAACATTCATCAAGATGATGAAGCCTGTTTTAACGCAGCACAGCCTGAACAGAGGACACGGACCTCTTAGTGGTTGTGTATCAAACCTAAAACATAGATGAAAACACAGACTGTGTTCACGTTCCTGTGCTGAAGGTTCAACACTCACCTGTAGCTGATGTGCTTCCTCGTCCTGGTCGATCTCCTCCCCAGATTTCTGCTCTTCTTCGGATCTTTCTTCTTTGTTGACTTCTCCTCTTCCTCCTCGTCTCCCTCCTCAACAAACGAGAGCAAATATTTTCCAACATTCTGGACATGGTTTTCCCTCCATCGATTAATGATAAAAGCTCACATTTGACTCAGATAACAACTAACTGATGGTGTGCGGTTCTACGAAGACGAAGCACGTTAAAACTGACAAAAGCTGTGACTTTATTCCAAACCTCTGACTCCAACATACACGTGTACGCTGTATTATAGCGGCATGTTAGAAATCTAGAGTAGATTAATGTTGAATTAACTCACAGGAATGATGTTCTCCACACTGATCCCCACGTACACCAGCCTCTCCCTCCTGGACAAACGTGAAAAGATTTTCCTTTTTATTTTCATTCATCTCTTCAGACAGAAGCCAGTCACGTTCGTGCCTGTATTTACCTCCTCTCCGCTCGCTCTTTTTTCTTCAGAGCGCTGTCCAGGTTCTGGAGCTGCTCCTCCAGTTTTTCGCACAGCAGCTTCTGAAAGGAGGGAACCACAAATCTGCCGTTATTAGACGCAGACAGATAAAAATAGGATTCATGTCTTATTCTTTGTCCTGATATTTCTTCCTTTTTTCTGTCTAGAACTGAGATCTTTTTACCATCTTTATTTTAACCAAAACATTTCTAATGGGGGGGGTTTAGATTCGGTGGGTTGATATGCTGAAAGATGCTGAAATTAGGACTGGGCATTTTATTGCGCGTTAACGCATGTTGCTCACAATGTTTTTGTTTTGAAAAGTCTCTTTCTGGCTGCTGCGGAACCGGAAGACAATTGCAGGTAAACATGCGGTAAAACTAAAACAGACATGGAGAACGGTAAAAATCCATGAACTTTACAGTTCAGGTAGCAACTCAGGTAGCAATATTAACAATTCTGTCTGAAAAAAATTTCTGGACTGCAACAAAACTTTCTTGTCATTCCTCCATGTTCCATCAGATCTGCTCCATGTGTTCACTGTCCTGCTGTTCTCTAGCTGGTTACTGCAGTGCAGCTCCATCTAGTGGCACAGATGTGTAATGACAACAGAAAGTCTAGTCCTCGATTATAAAACTAATTCAGTCCTGTGGCCAGTTTTTTCATTTCCTATTTTTGATCCAAGTCTAAAATTGAAATATAAAAAAAAACAGGCATTTTTTCTGGGTTTTTTTTTTGTGTTAGATTAAAAAACGAAAAACGTAATAAAATGTCACTTTTTAATTTTTTTAATTTTTGATTGACAATTGAAAATGGAAAGAATGAATGATACACGGATTGATAAAGTTACAGAACTTTAACATGGACATTTTCATTTTAAAGTTCTCCCAGACGGAGGATTCAACAGAAACAAGATTATTTGTAACAACTGACAAGTTGAACTCCCCGTTAAACGTTTCTGCTGTTACCTCAGAAATTACCTGTTTTAATGTTCTGATTGTGCTGAGACACAATCATTTTGTTGGATTTTGTTTGCAGACTTTTTTTTTTTTAATATAAAAACAGGATGACATTAATGGCAGTGGCAATAAGCTTTATTTTATTATATATATTTTTTAAGATGAGATTTACACTAAATATGTGTTACTGACAAGTGCTGATGTTAAAAGTGTTTGAACAACAAATGTTATGACACTTTAGTTCATATGGCAGCAGAACATTTAAATAAAATTGCGTTTTACACTACTTTTGAATTCATTATTTGATTTTGCGTATACAATGCGATTAATCGTGATTAATCAGGGAAATGATGCGATTAATCGTGATTAAAAATTTTAATCATTGCCCAGCCCTAGCTGAAATAAATCTGACTCTCTTGTTGATATAAAACACAAAACTCAAATTATCCATAACCAGGGTTTTAGGAGGTGTCTTGACTGACACTCTCCAGACACTCTTCCTGCTGCGTGCACACACATCCTGCTCACATGTTGACACGGTGGACAGAACCACTCTCCATCTGGGATCAGCATGAGCGGCGGCCGCAGACAGGCAGTGTGGTATCCGCTGTCACACGAGTCACACAGCAGGATCTGTGGACAGAGAACACACAAACATGTGAATAATCATAAAAACCCCCACGCCGCAGCGGTGGTGTGTTCCAGCGACCCCTTGAGCTACGTCAGCTGGAGGTGGAGGACTCCTGGTCGGGCCGCCTGTGCTGGACGGGCTGGAGGGGAGGGACCAGTCAAAGAGAGAAGCCCCTGGTCCTCCAGGCTGGAGGGAGAACACGCTCCCATTAAAAAAAAAAACATATTAGAGAAACCAAAAGCAGAGAGAATCCATGTGGAGGCCTCATGGTCCAGCAGACACGAAGAAGAAGGGTGAAGGTGAAAACAAGCAGGCAGTTAGTCGGGTTTCCGTCCAGCTGTGACGCCGGCTTTGAGCCAGATTTTTGAGTGATGAGTGTGCGTGAAAGCTAATATTTATAATACTTGATAGTGAATAAAAAGCTGCAATGTCTTCTCCGGCTACGTTACACTTCTCTGACATAATCTGAAGCAGCTGCAAACAGGAACGAGCCACAAACAAAGCCAGCTGTCCCGGCTAAATATGAGAAAAATGTTGAGGTTTTAAGGTCCTTCCAGCTGGATTTCTTATGTTTATCGTGTCTTATCCACAGCTTTGTGCAATTACAAACGTCTGAACAGGAGAGCAGGTGTTTATTTCCTCTGACCTTTAATCTCTTGAAGCAGCTCATCATCCCTGAGAAGCAGAACTGCTTTGAATAACAAGATACTCATTTGGCATTTCTGTCTGTCCTGGCATGAATCAGCACTTTTTCAATACAGGCAATAAAACCGCTCTGAGTGAATCCATGCATGCTACCCTGAAGTTGTTGTTTTTAAATTTATGCAAAATGCACATTAAAAAACCTTGATGGAAACCGACTGGAGCACTGACAACGCTGTAGTCTAGCATTGAGATGTGCTTGCGTAAATACTTTTGAATGTGTGCGATGAAACAGGCGCCCGGCCGTGACTCACCAGCTCAGGGTGGTTGGGGAGGCCACAGTGAGTGCAGGCGTCCTCGCTGGGAATCTCCTCTGATTTACACGACTCCTCCTCTGAGCCGCTCCCTCCATCACCCTTTTCCTTCTGACCTCTGTCCTCCATCTCTCCTTCATCGCTCACTTTGCGTCTCTTTGTGCGAATGTTTGACCATCGGGGACGTTTGTGCCTTCGTTTCCCCTAAAAGAAAAAAAAACAAAAACAGAAAAAGCGTCAGCCACGTAGGGAAGGAAGGAGGAAAAAAAAGCAATTCAACAAAACAAATTATTAATTGCCATAAGACAATTAGAAACATGTTACCCTCGGTTTCCTAATTTGCCCAATAGGTTCGGCTTTTCTGTCTTTGTTTGCGTTTGAGCTTTGCTCCTCTTCATCCTCCTCTTCCTCCTCCTCCTCGTCCTCGTCGTCGTCTCCTCCTCCTCCTCCTCTCCTCTGGCTCTGACAGGTGCCGTCTGTTTTCTTTGTAGTTTCTTTCTCTGGCTCTCAGCCATCTTTGAGCTTGGCCTGCAGGTTGGTAAAGCAGATGATCTTCAAGAAAAAAGGTGTAGATGGGATGAATTTAAAGTCAGAGTCAAACCAGTTGGAGCTGAGATTAAAATGGACGAAGACAAAGCACACAGTTTATTCTCTACTGCTCTCCACCTGTTTCAGCTACTCTGATGACACTCGTACCTGCAGATCCTCGCAGATCTCCTCAGCGGCCTCCCTTCCTCTTGCACCTTCTCCTCTCTACCTTTCTCCTCCTCCTTGCCTCCTTTTCCCCTTAGTTTATTCCTCCGATGAGGAGGGATCTTGATCTTCAGCCTGATTCCTTCTTTCTGGAGCTCAGAGGAGGCTTCTTCCAGCGGAGCCTTCTTCTCCTCTGATCCGAGCCCACTGCCCTTCACCTTCACTTGGCCTGCCAACCCACCATTGACTCCTTCCCCTTGGTGCTCCTTTTCATCCTGCTTGTCTGCTTTTAGAGGTGAAACAGCGCTGCTCGATTCTGTGTCCGCTTTTCCTAAAATGCTTGCTCTCTTTTCATTTAATCCCTCATCTCCTTTTCCCGTCTCTTCCAGATCATCCTTCTGCTGACAGCTGCTGTTTTCTGTATTTTTTTCCTTGTCAGACTCCTCCTCCGTCGTTTCTCTATGGTGGTCTTCCGCCGCCTGCCCCTCGGGTTCCTCTGTGGACTCTGACTGCGAGGACACACCGACAGAATCTCTTCTCTCGGTGACGTCGGGGAGCTCATCGGGTTTTAAGGATGACAGGAGCTGCTTTCTGGCCGTCTGAGCCTCCATCGCTGCGTGGGGAGGGAGACTGGCGGCCGCCTCCTTTTCACTCAGTCCTTTTCTGACCAAAACCGACTGCCGGCTCACTTCCTTGTCCTCCTTCATGGTCCTGCAAGATTCTGAACTGGGCCCGTTTTGCTCCTGCTGCTCAGCGCCAGCGGTTCTGTGATGCTCAGATGGGCTGCGGATCACTCCGACGTGACCGACGACACCAGCCTGACCGATGACTCCGACGACGCCGTTCTGACCCTCTTTGTGGGGCTGGAAGAGAGACGTTCTCCCGTTGGTCAGTTCCTGCCTGGATGCAGTGACCACCAGCTGTTGTTGGGAAGCTGCCGGGCCACTAGGGGGCGCTAAAGGGTTGACCAGCTTCCCGTCTATTCCGCAACCGTCTTTGCTCTTGATCACCGATGGGTTACAAACAATGATGCTTCTGCTGTTGCTGTTGTTCAGGTGGTTGCTGTGGAAGCTGTTTGCGAGCTTGAGATCCCTCTTCTTCAGTGGTATCTTGGCCTGCTGGTTGCTCCTGACGACTGCCCTCTCAGCTTCCTCTCCCGTGTTCATTTTTGTCAAATTCACACCGGGCGCCATGACGACAGGCACGGCGTTTTTCGGCGCGTCCGCATCCTTCGGTTCTGGTTTGATGGTGGTGATCGTGCTCACGCGGTTATCGAAAGCGGAAGCGTTGTGGTCCGGCTTCTCTTCCTTCACCTCAGGTGTGACGTTTTCCTGCTCGACAGGCTCCATTTGCTCCTGCATCATCTCTGCAAAACAAGAAACGACTGAAGATCTGCACTCCCAAAAAAACAAAACATTAAAAAAACAGCAAAACAGGAAATGAGAATAAGACATTTTTAAGCAGTCTAGATTAGGGCTGTAGCGATACACTAATCTTGTGATACGATACGATAAACGATATTCGGTTCACGATATGATATATATCGATATTCATCTTACAATACATTTACATCATTTTCCGAACGATTTTAAAGGGACAAAGTGATTTTGGTGACATCTTGTGAGTGTTCCAATGACTTTGTTTGAATTTATTGAACTGAAAGCATCAATTACACATTATATGGCTGACAGGCAGCTTGCAAATGCTGGACAAAATAAATAAAAGATTTGTTGAGAAAAGTAGTTTCATTTATTTAAACAGTGCAAATTGTTGCTTGCAAGCTTTTAAACGTGGGACACGGGGGTTTTGAAAGAAGCTTAGAATATTGATACCCGCGGCTTAAAAATAGATACTCGATAAAATATCGATATATATCGCAGAATCAATAAAATCATTCAGCTCTAGTGTATTTAAGACTAGAGTTGGATGTTCATACATCTGTGCTGGTAATACACCATTAGCAAAGGTTAGATCTATTCCTCTTGTATCTGGCATCGTGCACTGATCGTGAACCAAGAGGCCGCTGAGCAACACCATGTAAAAAAATAAAAAATAAAAAAAATGCCACACAGATGACAGAGGTTGAGACAGACTTAAAGAGGCGACCACAAACCACGCAGGTGTGTTGCTGATGGTTGGTTTACGTCACCAGCTGTGTATCTTGCAAATGTTTTGTCTTGTAAATGTCACTTCTTCATTTATTCATGGACCTTTGGGTCTGCGTGCCATTCGCCTGTTCAAAAATCCGGTCGTGTCGTCCAATTCAATTTCAATTCAACTCAATTTTATTTGTATAGTGTCTGTTACAATGTCAATTGTCTCCAGGCGCTTTACAGAGACCCGAATAAATATCATTAACTAAAATTACAATAGTAAGCCCCCATTAAGCCCCCATGCTCTGGGTCTCTGTAAAGCGCCTAGAGACAATTGTCATTGTAACAGACGCTATATAAATAAAATTGAATTGAATTGAATTGAATTAACCGCGAAGTGTGAGGGATTACTGTATACACTGATGATTCGACTTTACTATTGTTAAGAGTTTTAGTTGACTTTCAGACATGGTGACAGATTTTATTCGAGTTTTTCTTTAAATGTAAGAGGATATCAGGATACCTTGTTTTATAGGTTTCTTTTCCTTCACAGAGTTGACCTTCTGGCTGTCAGTTTGTTCCTCTGCAGTTTTGGAGAGTTTGGCCTCTTCACCTACCAGACACAACCAAAACACAACAGAAGTTTACACCCAAAGGATTCATTCAACCTTCTTTAAATAAGTAATCTTCCAAGATACTTCTGCATGAGGCAAGCAAAATCTAGGAGAAAGTGAGAGCTGAGGTGATATTTTAGTTTATTCAAGCATTAAACTTCAAATGAATTCTCTGTTTTGATCAAGGATTTGTGATTTGGTTGGATTGATGTTTCCTCTGTGATAAAAATGTAAAATACTGTTAGCGTTGCAGAGTCCAGAGAAGTTTTGTTTCTCCACCTGTGTCTCTCTCTGTGGGGCTGGCGCTCCTGGATCCAGCTGGATTCTGGTCCTGGTCCTGATTCTGGTTTGGTTCGATCTGGGTTTTCAGCAGCTCCAGAGCCTCAGCCAAGTCATTTCGGGTCCTGACAAGACAAGAGGTTCAGCGTGACTGTGAAGCGAATAGATGGTTTCGAGTAAAAATCTGAAAATACTGGAACTCAGAAGCAGCTGGGATGCACATTTCAGATTTACAAACCTCGTAAAACCTGATCAGACGAGAAGAGGCGGCTACCTGACAATGCACTTCCACGTGGATCCATCCAGATCGTCCTGCTCTTCTGTGTACAGCCGGATATTCTGCTCCTGGTCCAACTGAAGCCAGTACATCAAGCCCTGGACGGATCCCGACCGATCGGCTGCAGCCGCATCTTCTCTGGGTCCTCGTCGTTGATCACCATCTTGAACTTCAAGTTTTCATCGAACTGACACTCGCAAAGATACTGAAAGGACAGAGAACAGAGCGTGTGAGGGAAGAGGAGGGTAAATGCATTTTTCAACGTGATTCATCTGAGCTTTAAATGAGCTGCGTCGTACTTTCAGGATACTCGACTTGCACTCCATTGACATGTCTTGGTAACCCTTCTGTTCCAGCTCCCACGCCCACGTACTGTTCAGCTCCTGGCAAACCTACGGGACGCAGAAAGGATAAAGACACGAGGCCGTGCATCACTGGAGGTTCACAGGTGAAACACTTCAACACTGTGTGTGTCTCTAAGGACCAGGATGCAGCTCCATCCTGATGCTGGACTCCTCACCTTAGCCAGGTACTTCTCCCAGCGGTCGGTGGTCACAGACCTTCCCTAGTTTTCTGAGCAGCTTCACGTGGAGCTCCACAAGAGGTTTAGGAACTAGAAAACACACAGTTATCAGAAATGAAACTGTTAGTTGGATCAGAGGCGCACAGTCTCACAATAAACCGAGCTACTTCCTCATTGAGATCTTACAGGTAAATGGTTAATTTTCTACAAACACTTCCCCCTCTAATGTTATCCATTCAGGTCAGAAGTGTGATGTGTCAGGTACACGCACAACTCACTATGATTCCACCTACTTTTAATGACGCTTAATCATTCTACTCCATTAAATTTTGCCACTATTTACTCATCTGACTCCTGTAACAATTAACTACTTTTTAAATGAGAAAAAAAGATAAGCAGGTGACGTACAGGATGGACAGGAAAGATCACCAATCTGAGCTGATACTTGAAGAAGCCTCCCAGACACTCCACCTTTCAATTAACTTAATTCTAATTAATTTTTGTAACAAACTGAACAATGAATTAACAGAGAGAGTAACCGATTATTAAAATGATCACTCTGTTGCAGACAAAGGGCCCGATCTTCCGCCAGATCTCCTAAAGCTGCTAATAAGGGATAGCGGGTAGCGGGAGGGGCGTTCCCCCACAAAGAACACAATCTTCCACCTTGCTAAACCCACTATCCCACCTGCACTAACCGCTACATTATTCATGGGAGAGGTTAGAGCGTTCCACCTGTTTAACCAATCAGTGCGTCAGCAGCCATTGCCTTTAAGAGCAGGTTATGCTACCCGCTAACCACTACGGAGCGTCTTTTCATCCAGATCGGAGCAGCTCTCGTGCGCAGCTCATCTGGGACTCTGCTGTAGCGCTTCCTCCTCTTCCTTCCTCCTCCTCCTCTGCACTATATATATATACATAGAAATATTAGGTCTGAGCAACGATTAAAATTTTTAATTGCGATTAATGGCATTATTTCCCTGATTAATCATGATTAATCACATTGTATACGCAAAATCAAATAATGAATTCAAAATGCACTTTTATTTAAATGTTCTGCTGCCATATGAACTAAAGTGCCATAACATTTGTTGTTCAAACACTTTTAACATCAGCACTTGTCAGTAACACAATATTTAGTGTAAATATCATCTTTAAAAAAGTAAAATAAAATAAAGCTTATTGCCACTGCCAGGGCATTAATGTCATCCTGTTTTTATAAAAAATAATAAAAAGTCTACAAACAAAATCCAACAAAATGATTGTGTCTCAGCACAATCAGAACATTAAAACAGGTAATTTCTGAGATAACAGCAGAAACTTTTAACGGGGAGTTCAACTTGTCAGTTGTTACAAATAACCTCGTTTCTGTTGAATCCTCCGTCTGGGAGAACTTTAAAATGAAAATGTCCATGTTAAAGTTCAGTAACTTTATCAATCTGTGTATCATTCATTCTTTCGATTTTCAATTGTCAATCAAAAATTAAAAAAAAACAAAAAGTGACATTTTATTACATTTTTTGTTTTTAAATCCAACACCAAAAAAAAAAGCCAGAAAAAAATGCCTGTTTTTTTTATATTTCAATTTTAGACTTGGATCAAAAATACCAAATGAAAAACGGGCCACAGAACTGAATTAGTTTTATAATGGAGGACTGGACTTTCTGTTGTCATTACACATCTGTGCCACTAGATGGAGCCGCACTGCAGTAACCAGCTAGAGAACAGCAGGACAGTGAACCCATGGAGCAGATCTGATGGAACATGGAGGAATGACGCCAAAGTTTTGTTGCAGTCCAGAAATTTTTTTTCCAGACAGAATTGTTAATATTGCTACCTGAGTTGCTACCTGAACTGTAAAGTTAACGGATTTCTATCGTTCTCCATGTCTGTTTTAGCTGCCAATTGTCTTCCGGTTCCACAGCAGCCAGTAACAGACTTTTCAAAACAAAAGCATGTGAGCAACATGTGTTAATGTGTGATAAAATAAATGTCAGTGTTAATAAATTAATGAGTTGACGGGATAATGACGCGTTAACTTGCCCAGCCGTAATAAATATTTTTACACAGACAATTCCTATCTGCAACCTGAAAGTCCCAGATAGTCGGTGCGCTCCCAGTAAACACACTCTGGTTGTCTATGATTTAACTGGCGATTAAGCCGTTTAAGACGATCTCTGCTATTTTCTCAGGGGTTCAACTGAGGCCAAATCACGCTTTTTATACAAGAGTTAATTCCAGAGGTAGAGCCGTTTGTGCACGTCCACATGTGACCAGGTGGACGTGCATTGATGCCATTTGGCCGACATGCGGGTTGCCGGGTGGATACCGAGTTTGCGGAAACGGCAAAAGACACGCCCATTGCCACACCTACAAAGTCAGTAAGGGAGTCGGCATAATGGGTAGCGGTTTTAGGGAGCGGAAGATTGCATTAGCGGTTAGCGGAGGTTCCTAGCGGCAAGCGTACGACCGGGGCCAAAGTAATTAAAGACAGATGCTAAATTGCTGCATTTCCATTCAGAAATGAATAATGAGTGTGGCTCTGGTGTAGTGGATGGTGTCAGCAGTTTGATCCCAGGTCTGTCATGTGCCAGAGTGTCTCTGGGCAGGATTTTGAACCCCACACTGCCCCCTTTACTCCAGACACTCATAGCATCAATCCCCAGTTTGGATACATGAGGAGGCGCTGCATCAGGAGGGACTCCCGTCAATAAAAGAAAAAAAAAAAAAAAAGATGCTAAAATCAATATTCAGAGTGCTGTGGTGACCACTTCAAAGGGATTTTTACAATCATAAGTGAAGAATAATAAAATAATGTGAGCTATAATAGTCTGACAGTCACAGAGGATGTTTAGAAACTCTTTCATTAAAATCACTGGAGTGAGTCTTTGTGCTGACACAAACAGTGATTTGGATAATCTGCATTAATATACAACCTGAACTCTGGAGAAGTTGGAAATGTTTTATAAATTTGAATAAAGTGAAAACTAAAAGACTTTCAAATCACACGAGCCAATATTTTATTCACAGTAGAACATAGACAACATAGGAAATGTTTAGACTGAGACATTTTACACTTTTATCCACTAAATGAGCTCATTTCAAATTTGATGCCTGCTGCAGGTCTCAACAGTTGAGACGGGGCAAAGAATGGGACCAAATTCAACACCAAAACTCCAGAAACTCAGAACCTTGATGCCCAGATGTCTTCAGACTGTTTACAAAAGAGCAGGAGATGCTTAGAGGCCTGTAGCAGGAATCACATTTGAAATGAGCTCATTTAGTGGATAAAAACGTAAAATGTTTCAGTTTAAACCTTTCTTTTGTTTTCCAGAATTCTGGTTGATCATCCTGCTGCCCGTGTGGGTCACGTGACTTCCACCACCTCGTCTAGTCCACGACATGCAGAGCTCAACCAATCTCTAACAGCTTCTACCAAAGACAAGTGCAGTTTTCATCGTTTGGACACATTTTGGTTTTTCTGAAGATGACACTAAATGAAGAGAAGTGGAACGTCATCACTGCAGAAACAGAGTTTCAGGGAGCAAAGGTTACCAGCAGCGGTCCGAGTTCACCGAGAGGTCCCCGTTTCTACTGCTGTCTGTCTATCAGGATCATTTTCACACCGTTGTCTAGTTTATTTGTTTGTTTGCTTTTTTTTACATTAAAGCTTAAAATCTAAAATTTTAGAGGATGTTTTCATTTCAGTCTTTAGAAATGTTTAACAAATAATCACAAGCACTGATTATTACACTTAAATGATTAAATACACATAATTAAGTTGGGTTTCCCTCCACTTATTTAAAGAAAAATCACAGATACGTCCTTTTACATCAGAAAAACATCCCAGTTTTTAATAGTGAAGCATATTTTCGAGGACCTTTGTCAGTGACGTATGAAGGCAAAAAATAAAAAAAAACTAAAATAATCAGTTTACCATTTCTGTCAACTCTGCACATCTGAGACTTTCAGGCTTCAAGTATGAGTCCTGCCATCTCCAAAAGTATTCACAACTCTGGTTGTGGTGTGACAGAGAACCGGTGGAGAACAAGGTGTGGAAGCAGTGATTTCACACTGAATGTGAACAAGACCAGAGATGACTGTGGATTTTATCAGGACCAGGAACAAGTGAAATATTATTTCCATCCTTGGAAAAGAAGCCAAGGTGGTTGGTGTTGCATGACTTCTATAAGTCTGATGTGGAGAGTTCAATCTCACCTGCAGTCATCTGTTGGGGGAGCAGCATCAGAACCAGTGACTTAAAGAAACTGAACAAACTAATAAAGAACGCTGACTCTGTTCTGGAGCCCCCTAGAGCTCATTGTGCACAGAGGAATGCTGCATAAAATGAAAAAATATAATGGACAACACTGTGAATCCTGTTCACAATAGTGATTCAATAAGAGCGTGTTCAGTCTTCAAGGTCTGCTGCAATACAGACCGCCACAGGAGATCATTCTTTTCCACAACTATTACCATACTATAGAGACTAAATTACTGACTGGCCGTTACTGCAACATAAGTGTTACTGACTTCTGTAAGTATTAAATTGTAAATATTCAGTGCAGTTAAATCATATTTTATTAATACCAAAAAGAAATGAATAATATAATGTGTGTATTGCTAGAGTGACACAAACAACCAGAGACAAATTCTTTGTGTTTGTTAACCTTATTGTCCACTAAAGTTGAAGCACAACATGTATTTGGTTTGCCTTTAGATTATTGTTCTAATTAAATCATTATGACCATCTTCTCTTTTGTCTGACCGGAAAAAAGTCTATCAACGTTTATAACCACGATAACTAAAAATCACAGCTCTGTAACTGAGAAAACAAACAAACACAGCACTTAAAAAAAAAAAAAAAAAAAAAAAAACTTAATGGGTGGTCTAATGTGAGGCTTTTAGGGAACCTTTCAATTTGCAGGAAATTCCAATATTCTCACCTGGTACAGTTAACTAAAATCTACGTTCTTGACTTGTCAACACAGACTAATTACGGACCAGGAAAACTAAGTTAATCTCGTCTAACAAAAGGTCAGAGGTGAGGTATGCCGATTTACAGTAAATACATTCATGTTATGTTGAACTTTATTCTGGAGGCTAGTTATGGGCTATCGGAGCTAAACCACTGATCACTATGTGCCAACGCGAGCTTACAAGATTAGCTACACACCAGATGCAACTCGGAAACGTATGTTAGTAATAAAAGATGATTCGTTAAATTCACTGCTTATCTCAGAAGCTCTTTGACTAAAACTTGACTGAATCCTTGAAGCTAACTAGTTAGCCTGCTAACGCGCAGGCGCAGATTTGATTGCAACTCTGCCTCCGACGAAAAATAACATCCAGTGTTTTCAGTGAACATCGCTGGCTTGGGTTTGACAGCTGTGCAAAACTCGTGACATTGTAATCCCGCCGAACACATAATTAACCCACATAACATCGGCAGCCCGGTGTCATTCCGACACGACTGCTCGCGAGCCAAGGCCGGTGAAAAATTACACCTGACAACACTCCGGAGCTAACCGGTTGGCTGCGTGTGGTCACTCGGCAGAGCAGCATCATGGCTCCCTCATCAACTTTAGAAGATCTATATCAGCCTTGACAACACTATCGACGGGTTGTCACTTAACGCCAAGCGAAAACCCGAGGGACGCGGCGCCAGGCCGTTGTGATCCAATCCGTCTTCGTTTCCCCAAAAACTTTAAAACAACAGAGCCCGAAGTGTGGGAAACGTAGAGAGGGCTAGCTGTGCGTTAGCACGCAGACGTTACTGCCGTTGCCCCAAAATGTTTCCTTCAGTAACTTGCACCGAAACTGGCTCTCTGACCAGGAAAACTGACTCTGACTCAGGCCAAAAAAAAAAAAAAAAAAAAAAAAAACAGCATAGATGAAAAACCGTTGAAGCTCAAAGCCTAAACGTAAAGTGTGACGCTGGTCTGTCGGGTCACATATACAAACGCACATTTTCCGTTACACTCATCGTGATGATGATGATGGTGGAGGAGGTGGAGGTGGTGGGAGCGCTGGCCCCTGTTTCCTTCGGTCTCAAGTGTCGCAGCTTTCTACCACTACTTCGACCCACCAGTGCCACAACCGCCGCTCTCTCACCTGTCGTGGTGTCCCGCAGATACCTCTCCATTTGCGGGAAAGTCATCTCGGGAAGATCCAGCGCCGGTCCGTACCGCTCCAGGAACGAGCAGACCTCCGCGAAGCTGGGGCAGAGCGGCGGGCCGGAGCTTCTCACCACCGCCGGAGCAGCCATCTTTCCAGGCGGAGAGAAATATGAGGGGAGGGCTAGCTGCTCGGATGCGACTGTGCGCGAGCGAAATGAATGGATCAGGGAATGCCTCTGTCAACGTCAAGTCGGTCAGCAATAGAGCTGTCAGCTTCCGGTTGACGCCTTCAAAATAAAATCACGCAATTTTATTTTGGAGTTGCCCAACATTTGTTTTTGTTTTTAATGCGTTATGAGTGTCGTTGAGTTTCTTTTTAAGAAAATCATAAAATTCAACATCTCTGGACAGAAAATATGAAAAATAATAAGTTTATAAAATGTCACAATGTGATAGATAGATAGATAGATAGATAGATAGATAGATAGATAGATAGATAGATAGATAGATAGATAGATAGATAGATAGATAGATAGATAGATAGATAGATAGATAGATAGATAAAAAACAAAACAACACATAGAGACAAACAACCAAAATAAACAACAAACAAAAACATTAAACTACTGTAACGGCCCTTCAGTGGCTTTGTAGTAGTATTGCTGGTTGCTGTATGAGACATCACTGGTTCAAATCCTGGATTTGACAGGAAGGACATCTAGAATAAGACTCGTGCCAAATTTTTAATGCAGATCACTCTGGTGGGGAACCCCCAAACAGGGAGCAGCTGAAATAGAAGCTATTAATTTAAAAGACCAGTGTGTCCAGAGCGCAGATTGATAGTCTCAACAGGAAGGTTATTTCATTTTTCATTTAGTCTGACAATAAATTTAATTATAATTGTCCTCAAGACAGACTGTAAAGACCTCACTTGAGCTGCAAGAAAAATTTCACTGGCACTAGTCCATCGGAGTCTTTTTTAAAGAGTCCTTAGAGCAACATTATATGCCACTTCCTCAAAAAATAAAGCCACCACCAGCTCTGAAGGCTTGCTTTTTTTTTCTTTACCTTTTTTTTTGTAACAAGGCCAAAGATGTGCAGTGAACACATTTGTACTACATTACATTGACACTACATATTGTGCCTGTTTTACACCCGCTGAACATGAGTTATTTAATTCTGAACTGTGCTTTTAATTGTGAAATAACTACCTGTGCAGGTGTTCCACATAGTGATGACAACCAGAGACTTTTTCAAGCCTTCATCTGTTGGTGGAGCAGCATCAGAGCCAGTGACCTAAAGAAACTGAACAAACTGATAATATCACAAAGATTTTATTTGAAATAAATATAAATCACAGTTTTGATAGCTGAGCATGATCTATGAGGGCAAAAACAAACAAACAAAAAAAAAACAAAGAAAGTGTTACTATATTATGTTACCTCAATTAATCATAATTAAAGCCACATGTTCAGTTAATTGTGATATTGATTAGAGGTCATATAACCCACCCCAGTGTAAAAGCAAAAGTTTATCAGTACATTTACTGTGATCATGACGACATAGATATATGTTTCTATTTGATTTGCGGTGTGGAACGGATGTAACTGCCCCTTTAGATGTCATTTATTGGAGTTGTATTTTCTAAATATCAAAACACAGTGTTTCCTGTGCTGCTGTGCTCATTTCTCTAACTTGACGGAGCTGCTGGAAGTTCGGGAGGACCAGAATGCCCAGAATTCAGCGCGACACACCAACACCAACAGCAATTTGAATTGGTTTTGGGTTTTTGGTTCTCAGATGTTTCCACAGGAAGCACAAAGTGTCCACACAGATAATAGCTTGTTTTTGTTGTTCACCGTGTGTTTTCAGAGTTTACATTGTCCAGTAGTTTCTTAAATGCCTCAGTTTGTTTCTCAAGTACAGATAATTTCCTTTTTTTTTTTTTTTTTCCAGGAAATAACTCAGCTCAGCCCTTTGAACACCCATTTCAGAGTGCCAGGCTTGAACTGTGATTTGAATTTACATTAAAAAAAAAAGAAGGAAAGAAGTATCACGTGCATCCACAAATGCAAATCAGACTGGCTTTTAAAATCAAGCACATTTACTGTGTCATCTCTCTGCATCTCTTGACTAGTTATTACCCATCTAGTATATAGTATATTCCTGGTATAAAACATTGTCCTGCCAGTCACCTGAACGCTGTCTTGACACTTGCACGCTTTGGCAGAGAAATCACACGTCCAACATGGTGAGATCATCTCCCTACAGCAGCAGGTCTCGTCTGAGTCCACGGCTCACTGAAGAGCTTTCATTGGGTCTCTGAATATCTCTGAATACCTCAGAAACCAGTCCCTGTTCACAGAGATCCCATCCCACAACCCACAGGGCCCAAAAGGATCTGGTCCCAACCCACCTGGAAACAAACTCAAACAGTTATATCAGGGATTGCCAGAGGAATTTATGCTCCCTGTTAGGAAAACACAAAATGAATAGTCTATTACTCCACAACTTCCCTTGTTAACTATCCGTGGTATTACGCTGTTAGACAGGTAGACAAAAAAGGTAATAACAATTTTATTAGACGATGTCTTCCAGAGAATGTCTATCCTAGTAAATGGATCAGTAATAGCATCCTGTATAAATTCAATAAAGAATCATTTATTCATTTATTCAAATCACAAAAGTACAGCCCCCCCCCTTATTCAAAAAAAAAAAAAAAAAAAAAAAAAAAAATGAATAAGAGACTACTCATTCTAAGATCCTGAATAATATATATCCATCCAAAGACTTCTTAAGGCATAATTTTAACACAAAGGACAACACTGTGTTACAGGGGCATCAAAATGACAAACCTTGTTTTTTTCACGTGACAATGTAAAATCATTCTGGATTGAATTTAACTCAACACTTTTGCTGCAGCAATATCATATTTGGTATAATTCTTCCGAACAAAATCCCCACTTTCAAAGCATTTCAAACTGAATATGATCCACAAATAAAATTCCTTTAAACAATTAAGATAAAATATGCACAGAAACATCACTCTTTGTAAAACACCAAGAACCACTCCTGTTTATTAAATCCCCCCACTCCCCCATCGATTATTCTTTCTGTATCTATTCACCATAGTGATCCCAATGTCTGTCATAAAAACTTTAGTTTTCTTTTATACCAATACTTCTTCCGCAAGTTCAGTATTGTTTTCGATTAAACTTTGCGAAAGGCAAATCTGTTCCAGTGTAATGGATATGCGATGTTGCAATGCCATTATTGTTTGCACATAAAGTTTGGTGTTTTAAAGAGAAAGAGAGAGAAATAATCATAATTTCTCGAGATAATGGCAAATTAACGAGCTGCACTTGAACGCACCATTAATAGTAAAATCGAAGCTTCCGGCGTGAACGCGAGAGCGTCTGAATTCAGCAGGGCGGAAGGAGTTCTGCGTCTTACAGGAAGAGGACTGATTTCGAAAGTTATTGTCTCACTTGTTGGAGGTTTTTCATCGCCACATCGTTGATCTGCGGTCCCGGGAATTAAAGTTTTCTTAAACCTGCCGGGGCCGAGTCCGTTCCACCGCAGCTATGGCGGTTTAATTGATCGATCACGCACACCGGGACCAGATCTGTGGGTGAGTTTCACTTCATTAAGCCTTTTTTATAATAAACTACTGTGACATAACACTATTATGAATTAACAAGCAGTTGATTTTTGCAGGACAGTTTGTCACTGGGGTGAGCCAGACGACAGAGACGGTTAACTGGACCTGTTGCCGCTTCACAGTTCATTTAAGAGACATCTCTTGATCTAAAATGTAAATAATAGTAGAAACAATAGCAGTTAAAACAAACAAAAAAAAAAAAAAATCTGTATTTTCCGCTTTAAAACGGACAAAGGAGCTCGTTGATGTTGCAGTCACGAGTTGTTTTGAGCCTGGATTCTTGGTTCAGCACATTAAAGTCCTGAAATAGCTCAACAGGACTAATGTGAGGGATAACGTGGTGGGTTACTGCTGATGCATAGCGACAAATATTTTTCTGTGCCCCAGCAACCCCCCTCCCATCAACAAACACAGCTCCTGCAGGTTTAAACTGAGACGCTGGTAAAAATATTCCAACCAGGTCAGAAATGTTTGAGATGTGACTCCAGATGTCAGCCAGTCTGGGTTTTACTCATGTTTGCTTTGTTTTGAAACTGTACACCACATAAACAGGGTCAGGCCTCCCTTTCCTCTCTAAAAACCTCAGTTACTGATGTTTTTTAGTCTTTAAATGTCAGAAACGCGACATTTGTTAGTAGATTTGTCAGTGTGAAGAGCAGCTGGGTTCAGTTTTTTTTCCTCTGCAGCAATATAAAAGTATAAACAACAGTTTATTAGAGAGGTTTGGACACTAATATTTGTAAACCTTTCATTTCTATAATCCTCTATCTTGTAATTAGTATAGCAGATTCTTATTTTGCAAACAAACCAAACATCACATCTGATCACATTGAGGTGGTGACTTGAAGCAGAAAGGTGGCGTTCAAAGACAGCAACCTTTTTAATCTAAATATAAAAAATTAAAAAAAGAGACCACAAATATCAGCTCAGATAACTGTTAACTGTGGCTATAAAGCGAAGCAGGTGCATTATTGTTGGTGTCCATCACAGCGGCAGCAGCGTGAACTGATGGGTTCATGCTCCTGTTTCTGACCATCATCTCAGTAAAACTGCTTTGAGCTTCTTCGGGTCACCTGTGACCACGTCCCCTCTGCAGAAACTCAGGTTTCTGTTTTTGACCAGCGGGAGCGAAACCAAAAGTCGCTTTTGTGTGCTGTTGTGGTCTGTCAGTCTGAGGGGATTTTCTGCTCTGCACAGCTGTAAAAAGGGGTTTTCTGAGTCAAATTAACCTTGAAATAACAAGGTCGTAAGAGATTGCTGCTTTTTTTTTTATTTTTTAATTGCAGAATGTCCTGTTTATCAGCGTTTTATTTCTTTAATTATAATAGGTTGTGTGTTGCTCTACAATCAAACTGGAAAGTAAAACCACGGTGTTTGTATCGGGTCATAATGGTCGAAAAGCTGCAGCTACGTGACTGGCTGGCTGGTTAATGGCATGAACAAGCAGATGTACGTGTTTCTGAGTGCACGTAAAGCCTTCAAATGAAAAAAAAAAACAGAAGATGCTGCAGCCGGGATAAGCCAATCAGGCAATCTGAAATGTAATACTTCAACTACACGAGGATGAAGATGGGATCATTATCTTCATCAATTTGTCTCAACACTGAGCAGTACCATGTTAGTCATTTTAGGAGTCAAAATAAGTTTTCTTGTATGTGCGCGACAGATGAGAGCAGGGCGGAGAGATGGCCATCGCCCACGTGGCTACAGAGTACGTGTTCAGCGACTTTCTGCTGAAAGACCCAAACCAGGCCCGGTACCGCAGCGTCCGGACGGAGCTGGCCGTGGACAAGATGGTGACCTGCGTGGCGGTGGGGCTGCCCCTCCTCCTCATCTCGCTGGCCTTCGCTCAGGAAGTCTCGGTTGGTGAGTCAGAGCCGGAGTATCCTGAGACCAGATCCAGATGTGCTGAAGCTGTTTTGATTCTGAACGGTAGAACTGTACGGAAGACAGATGTTATAAAGGCTAAACCCATCACTGCATCACCTTTATGTTTGAACTAAAAGCTCTGACCGTGGTTATTGTTCTGTCTCCGTGTCTCTCAGGTACTCAGATTAGCTGTTTCTCTCCCACCAACTTCTCCTGGAGGCAGGCTGCTTATGTGGACTCGTTCTGCTGGGCAGCTGTTCACACACACACTCTGCCTTTGTGGCTACACAAGGTACACACACCCCCCACACACACACACACACACCCGCACACTTAAGCGTGCGATAAAGTCAGGAGTTTGATGTTTGAAAACTTGTCTTCACATGCACCAAATAGAAAATTGCTTCTACGAACAACAAGCCGTCTTTAAAACTGCCTGATTTCAAACATGAACTTGTCGTATCGGTGAAAATGAAGGCGAGTTATGGAGATAATACTCTCAGAGCTTATTGCAGAGGATATATGACAGAGCGGTAAGTTACGTCATAGGTGTGTACGTTAATAAAAAATCTAATGGGTTCTCTGTAATACAGGCCTCACAACTGACAGATTTCAAGGCTGCAGACAGATTTTCCACAGCCGTAAGAAAGCCATGAAGAACCTCGTCTGAGCAAATCGGAGGCAGTCTTTTCAGTTTTTGCCTCTCAGCCAGAGAAACAATCTTTTTTTTTTTTTTATTGCTGGTCTGTAGTCATCCATCCATCCATCCATCCATCCATCCATCCATCCATCCATCCATCCATCCGGGTTTGGGTCATGGAGGTAGCCTGAGAGCAGCAGCACAGATCGACCAGTGAACAGTTCTCTCGCCACCATAACAGAACGGTCCAGAGTCTGAACCACTGGAGATGCTGCACAGATCTGCCTGCCACCTGTCGAGCTCCTACTCACTTTCTCCTCCACTCATGAACGAGACCTCCAGATATGTAAACTCACCTGCTTCAGGTAGTACCTGACCTTTGACCTGAAGAGGACGTTCCACCCTCTTCCAGCTCAGATTTGTCTTTAATTTTGTCTCCTCCAACCTGCATCGTTCCAACGATGGATCATGAACAACCAATGGGAGCGTCGTTGGTTGGTTGTAATCAACAAACAGCATCTCTGTTCTTCATGAAATCATTTGCCTGCCATTAAAACTCCAGGTCATAGTCTTTAGACATGTGAGGTTGTCAGGTTAGTCTTTTAAAATCTTTCTAAAGTTTCTCTGTCACTCTTCTCGTGTGTGGTTGGGTTTGAATTAGTGGATGATTTCCTCACTGGTTGTATGAATGAAAACTAGATTGGTAGCTTTTGTTGGGTGACTGGGTGTGGCAGAGCATCTCTCATTAGAGTTCATTGTTTCTTAACATTATGACCTTCCTACTTACAAAAACCAGACACTGTCATTAAAACTAAAACAAAAGCATTATGTGATGATTTAGCCCTTTATATTGAAAACATTACAAAGAAAAAGAGCGATTTGATGTCAGTAAAGTGTTTAGGAAAGTTGTGATGAGGCATACTTATCACAGTTTATTCATCTCTTTGAGCAGCAACACAGTTTTAGCAGTTTTAAGGAGATCAGTTATTATGAAGGTGAAATGTTTCCCGTTCCTACATGATGAGGAACTTCAGCTGCAGGCGTTGGGACGACAGCTCTGAACAAAAGTCTTAGGCAGGTGTGAGAAATACCGTAAAGTGAGAATTCTTTCAAAATATAACATTCAATTGTTTTTTTCTTACCTGTTTACAAAATGATGTGGTCCTGTGGACTGGTGACCTGTCCAGGGTGAACCCCTGCCTTTCACCCTAACAGAGCTGGGATAGACTCCCTGTGACCCTATATGGGACAAAACGGGTATAGATGATTCATGATGGATGGATGGTTTACTAAATGCAAACTGACTGAACAGAAGAAGAATCTAAATCAAGTTGGGATTTGGTGTGAGAACCCTTCGCCTTCAAAACAGCATCAGTTCTTAAAAGTCTGGGGTTTTGTCGGAGCAGAGCCAGGTTTATGATTAACGTGTTGCCTATAAATATCATCAATAAAGTGTAATGTATTTATTCACTTGGTGCTAATGTACCTGCACTGAACAGCCATTTGATTAAAAAACTCTCTTTAGCAAAGAGGACACAGTGTCAGGAAGTCTTCGGTTAGAAGGACAGTTCTTGGGACCGCCCGGTGGTGCAGTGGTTAGGATAGGGGGTACAGAGGATACAGTCCTCATGAGGCTGGTCGCAAGTTCGACTCCCAGCCCGGATGACTCGGATGACTCTTTGCCCTATTTCCTGTCTCACCTTCACTGTCAAATAAAGGCCACTAGTGACAAAAAAAAGACCAAGTTCTTAAGTCCTCGACTCCTCATCAGACTCCTTGATTGTCACATGACTTCAAAACCAAGAATGTGACAGCAGCATGTGTGAAAGTGAAGACTTTCAGTGATCTCCAGAATGATACTTGATTTTAATTCAGTTCTCCTTCAAAGCCTGAGGATGCAGCCATTTTTGCTCCCACTAGTGCACAGATTTCTCTGGATCCTCTGAATATTGAATGACATTCAATACAACGAATGATTTGATTATTTTTAACATTGTTAAACTGTTTGTACGCCTGGTCTGTGTGATTTCTCAAAAACTCAGCCTGTTTGTGAATCCCCTGATGTTACTCACCCCTGTAATCCAGATGTTTATGTATCTTTTTCTTGTCTTTTTTTTTCTTTTTTCTTAGTGTTTTGTCCTAGCTTAAAAAAAAAAAAAATGTTTGTTTGAATGACTTGCTGCCATCAAGTTCAAAAAGGAGGATCTAATTTTCTTGGTGGAATAATAATTTTCAGCTTCAGTGTCAAGTCTTTTAAAAGAGATTTAAAGTTCTCAGTTGACTGAGCAGCTTTTATGTTAAAGGGAGACTGTTCTGTGTTTTGGAGGCAATTACAGAAAAAAAAATCTCAGCGCTTCAGATGGGGCTTTTGGAGTGTGAAAGATGGCTTTCACGTTACGTAAGCGTGTTAGTTAAAAAAAAAAAAGATGGTCGTAATAATTGAGCTAATCTGCTTATCAAATGTAAAACCATCATCAAAAATCACACCGAAGATCCTCACAAGTTGTTTGCAGAACATTGTTAAGGGGCCAGTAACACTGCCGTGCCCATCTAGAAATGTTTGGCTGACCAAGTACAATAATTTCAGTTTTATTTTTATTCAAATGAAGGAAGTTTTTCCTCCAACCGTGACTGAGCTTCCTTCAGTTCAGTGGAGTTTGGGTGGAAGTATTCCTGTTTGTCTGTCTGAGCAAATAAATGTGGAGATTGCGAGGAAAACAATGGAAAGCAGCATCATTCCCTTAAAAAATGGGGCCCAGATGAAACATGTATAACACAAAAAGAAGGAGGCCCCACAAAGGAGCCTTGTGGTACCACACAGTTGAGGAGGTACGCAGCCAGAGAGCACCAGCCAGCCGGACGAAGAAACATTACTGGAACCACTTCAGGGCGAGACAGTGGTGTCATGGTCCGTAATCTGTGGATATTTCGCCACTGCATTATTTTCAGTTAAATCCAGGAATGATGTCGTTTGCAGTGACAATGAGTGTGATGTCATAGATCTCATGCTGCGTACTAAGTGCTTTGCAAACAGCCTTATACTTGAAGTGATACTTGCTCTTTTTCAGTATCAAAGACTTGAGCAAAAATTACAAAACTGCTTTTAAAAGGACTCTACAACACTGACGCTGCCTTGCAGAAACACCTTTCCAAAAAAAACTTGATGTCTAACACATTGATAAATGCATTTATCAATGCTCAGCCTTGGTGGAGACGTGGATTGTTTATATTCTTTTTTTAAATACCACCATATATGAAAGATCTTACTGCTGATATGCCGTAACTTATCCGTTAATCTACCTGTCGACTTTCACTCTCTGCCTTCTCAGTTCTTTCCCTACATCCTCCTGCTGGTTGCGGTCATGATGTACACCCCGGCGTTGTTCTGGAGGTTTTCTGCAGCACCCCTCCTGCAGTCGGACCTCGGCTTCATCATGGAGGAGCTGGACCGGTGTTACAACCGCGCCGTCACTCTGGCCAAACGCATGGCGACGTCAGGACTGCCCACTTCAGACAGGTAATCGCGTTTCCACCGACCAGTACAGCTCAAGATCACATCTCAAGGAATGAAAGTGTGACTCAGATAAGAAAGGAAATGTGGCCATGTGGCTATTTAATCTGGAAAAAAAGGAAAAACGTAGAGCTGGTCAACGATTAAAATTTTTAATTGCGATTAATCGCATGATTTCCCTGATTAATCACGATTAATCGTATTGTATACGCAAAATCAAATAATGAATTCAAAAGTAGTGTAAAGGTCTTTTTTATTTAAATGTTCTGCTGCCATATGAACTAAAGTGTCATAACATTTGTTGTTCAAACACTTTTAACATCAGCAATTGTCAGTAACACATATTTAAGTGTAAATCTCATCTTGAAAAATGTCGAAAATTAAAGCTTATTACCACTGCCAGGGCATTAATGCCATCCTGTTTTTTATAAAAAATAAAAAGTCTCCAACAAAATCCTGAGCCACAATCATAACATTAAAACCGGCGATTTCTGAGATAACAGCAGAAACTTTTAACGGGGAGTTCAACTTGGCAGTTGTTACAAATAACCTTGTTTCTGTTGAATCCTCCGTCTGGGAGAACTTTAAAATAAAAATGTCCATGTTAAAGTTCAGTAACTTTATCAGTCCTGTAATTATCCTGTGTATCATTCGTTCTTTCCATTTTTCAGTTATCAATCAAAAATGTAAAAAAAAGAATTACTTTAATCCAACCACCCCCCCCCCCCCAAAAAAAAAAAAAAAAAAAAAAAAAAAAAAGCTTTGTTTTTAATATTTAATTGTCCAGTTTACGTGACCCTGAAATGGCTTTGTGCTGCAGTTCAGGTATCATGGTGGCGCTGGAATCACATACTTAATATTTGCAATAATGTGGAAATCTGAATAAAAACTCAGCTCATATATAGATGAACCAAAGTGCTCTCCAGCTCTGCATCTTCTCCTCAGATCATGACGAGCTCAGAATCTCCTGACGCTCATTTCCAGCATTACAGGACACCTTTCTGCTGTTGAATAAGTCCTTGATCAGACTACCGTACTGGCCCGAATATGAGACGATATCTTAATCTAGAAGTCTTATTCTCAAAAATGGGGGTCGTTTTATAATCGAGGACGAGACTTTCTGTTGTCATTACACATCTGTGCCACTAGATGGAGCCTAGATGGAGCAATGAAATAACCAGTAAGCAAATAGCAGGACAGTGAACACATGGAGCAGATCTGATGTAACATGGAGGAATGACACAAACGTCTTGAACAAAGGGCTTTGAAAGTTTTGTTGTAGTCCAGAATTTTTTTTTTTTAAGACAGAATTGTTAATATTGCTGCCTGAGTTGCTACCTGAACTGTAAAGTACACAGATTTTTACCGTTCTCCATGTCCGTTTTAGCTCTTCCGCATGTTTAGCAGCCAATCCTCTTCTGGTTCTGCAGCAGCCAGTAACAGACTTTTCAAAACAAAAGCATGTGAGCAACATGCGTTAATGCAGCCAAGTTGAAGCTTTGCTTGAGAACAGGTGTTATAAAGGTGTCTTTTACCTTGTATGGATGTAACAACCCTTTGTTGACCAGTTAGTGGATGGCAGAAGGTGGAGTTCCACCCTTTACAAACTGTACCGCTGTGCTTGGTACCCTCCAACTAAACTCACTCGTTCACTCTTTGATGAAATACATACGTTTTGTGTCACTAACTATTTTGGTTTTGGTTTGCTTCATGGAATGAGAGATCATTTCTGGGGGAGACGTCTGTGTCTGGTTACTGATGTCAGTTGGACCGTAGCACCAGAGGAGAGTGATTAAAGGCGTCTGTGGTTGGGGGGGCGTGGGGATCAGCCTCTCCTGTCCAGCCCACAGTCGTCGCGGTGTTCAGGTCCTGGAGAGACGGCAGAAGTCAGCTGATCACCTCTTGAGCAGGCTGATACCTCCGTACGCCTCTGTCCTTGGCAGAGAGAGCAGCATGCCAGATGGTGAGGACGGGTTCAGTTCACAGTCATTGTTCTTGGCAGGAGAAACTTTTTTTCTTTTTAATCTGCTCTGTTGAGCATTTTTGCGTGGCAGCTGATGGTTTCCAGGAAGTAGAAACCCTCCACAGAAGGTAACTGGAGGGTCGCCTGGGATGATGGAGGGTGTAAAACTGAGCTCTTCCTGAAGTCTACTTTATTTATTTATTTTTTTCACAAAAATGAGCTGCAGGCTGTTTCTGCTCCACCGGGTCACCAGGCGGCCAATCACCCGATCGGCGATGAGCCCAGTCAGGGTCCAGTCTGTCAGTAGCTCAACAGACCGGAGGTGCAGCTGGTGGCGTCCAGACAGAAGAGCAGAGGAGAGAAAGCACTGAGGTCAGAGAGGAAGAGGCGGGCTTTCCAACCCTCGCAGGCTAAACTGAGTCGGACAGGAAGCCTGCGGTCCGCCTGCAGGTGGAGTCGGGTCGGGTCAGCTGGGAGAGCTTGTCCTGTAGCAAAGCTGGAAAAACAAAATCCTGTTTAGTGTGATGGGAAGTCCTGAGTTTGAAGGATGAAGTGAAGGGTCGCGTGTTAACGTCTTGTCCAGACACTTTTCGACTCCGTGAGCCGCGATGTGTCGTTTTGCGTCTGCGCCAACATTTTATCACCAACTGGGAGAAGGTTAACGTTTCAGTGAGGAAATGGCAAAACAACTTCCTGTTCATGATTTAAGACTCTGCATCATACATAGGGGTGAGTATTGGCAAGGACCTCGCAATACGATATGTATCATGATACCTGGGCCATGATACGATATTATCAGGATATCGCAATATTCTACCCAGTTAATAATCAAAATTAAAAGTTAGAGATGAAAAATCAAGTTGCTGTATATGTTCATCAGATGATATTGATCATTCAGAGGACAAATTGAGTCAAAACTATTTGCTTCAAAACAACCTATTTATTGTTTATCATTAGTGTTTTTGCACATTTAAGTAACCATTACAACATACTGACGATATCGATATTAGGAGCTGAAAAATCGATATTATATTGGGCAGACGAAAATCGCGATATATTGCCAAATCGATTTTTTTTTTTCACACCCCTAATCATACAAGACTGTGGATGGTTCCAGGTTTAATAATGCTTTCTAAAAACTCCAGGCTTTAAGAAATATTCATCTCCCTGCATATTTGTAGCATCTACAACCTCATATCAATTGGAGAACTGGAGTTAAAGTTCAAGATAAGGAGATGACTGAGTTAATGATTTGTTGAGATTCCTGCGGTGGATGAAATATCGACACCAGTCAGGCAGAACATCAAATCACTGACCAGAGTGGTGATTTGTGTGTGTGTTTTTTTTGTGTTTATGTTAAATAGATGTGTTAGATCTAGTGATGTTCCTTCAATCATTCTGCTTCCTCTTTTTTTACAATCACAGGATTTTCTGACAGTGGTTGCATCATTGCTCTGCATGTGAAGAACCAGCATCACTTTCCTCTGCAAAGCCTTTAATTTCCTCGCTCTGTCTCTGGCCAGCGATCCCACCGACGGCTGCTTCAATTACCCGCTGGTGGAGAAGTTCCTGATGACCAAGCGCTGCTCGCGGGTGCTGCTGTTTTACTACCTGCTGTGTCGCGGCCTGACTCTGGTCACCCTGCTGTGCGCCTGCATCTACCTGGGCTACTACCTCCGCCTGGCCTCCGTCACAGATGAGTTTGGCTGCAAGCTGCGCGTCGGCCTGCTCCAAACTGACCCCACTGTCCCCGAGGAGGTGCAGTGTAAGCTCATCGCCGTGGGGGTCTTCTCTTTGCTGAGGTATTTTTTTTTTTAAATGTGTAGTGATGATATAAAACAGCCTGGGGAGTGTCCACGACATCAAACCGCTGTCTGCCTGCTTTACTCTCCTCAGTCTTGTCAACCTGGTTCTGTTCGTCGGCCTGGTCCCAGTAGTGATTTATGCCAGTCTCCGCCCCCTCCTCCATCGCGGATACGCACGTTACCTGGAGACCTACCAGTCACTGCCCACTGTGAGCGTCCTGCCCACCCCCGGTGGCCAGTGGGATGATCTTTCCCTGTACCTGCTGTACCTGGAAGAGAACATCAGTGAACTGAAGTCATACAAATACATCAAGGTGTGTTGAATGCCTGCCATGTAGTGCTGGGCGATATGGAAAAAATCATATATCACGATATGGACTATTTTATATCACGATAACGATATATATCACGATATACCATAATAAAGTATGTTTTCAGTTATTCTCTGAAAAGTTTGACAAAAATTTCATTGCTTACTTTTCAACTTTATTTTGAAAGGACATTTAGCTGAACTGTCACAAACATACATTTTAGTGCAGCAAAAACAGGTAGGTACAGAGGTACAGTAGCTTTCACATTTTTTTTCAAAGTGCACAACAGTTTCTGAGAGGAAAAACACATTTTTGCACTGAAGTTCAGCTATAAAAAATAAACACAAATTATTTTTTAACTTTCTGAAATCTGTAACCTTGTAGTGCAAAGTTTGCAAAGCAATATAAAGTGTCTAAAGTGAACATCAGGGTTAAAGAGAACTCTGTTTAAGGCATTAACCATGAATAAAAGTGCAAACATAAAAGGCTATTTTGTAGAAGTAGATATGATTCTATCAGATTTATCATTGCAGGTTATTTAATTACATATTTGCTGTAATAATTGTTAAATTAGGTTAGAAACGATACAAACGATAGAAACGATATAAGAGAAATGGCACGATATACACTTTTATATTGTCCCCACGATATATATCGTCATATTGCCCAGCACTACTGCCATGTTAACTTTAACACAAAACTCACCACTGTGCTTGTTTTCAGTCTCCTCATTTCTGTCCGTTCGTCACAGCGTTCGAGCAGAGTTGTATTTTCTGCTACAGACAACAATAGTGTAATGCATAGTTACTAGTCTAAGCTTCAGCAGGAGGAATGTAGAGTCACACGAAAGCCTGCACGCTCACTTCTAACGTTTTTAATATCAGAACAAAGCAAAACAGAAAAAAAAAAAAAAAAACAGGAACCACCTTTAGCAGCAACAACTTGACGTGATTGTTTTCTGTGTGACATTATGAGCGTCTCACATCACTGCAGGGACCCACACGTCTTTATAATAGTCAGTTCATTTGCATACATTTGTTTAAGCACAGATCTGTTCAGGTCCTGCCACAGCTTTTCAATCTGATTGAGGTTTGAAGTTTTGGCTGGTCTGCTGCAACATCGTAATTTTTTTCCCCGCCAGTCACTCTCTGGTAGATTTGCTGGTGTGTTTTTGTATTATTGTCCTGTTGCACGGCCAGACTTCAGCCAGGTTTTATCTGAACAGACTTCACATTTGACTCCCTGGTGAACAGGGAAGTTCACGCTGGACCCAGTGGTTCCCGGATCATGGGGCTGCAGAACAGGCCCAAGTCATCCCCCCCACCGCTGTGCATGACAGTTGGCACGATGGTTTGTGCTGATGTGATGTGTTTGGTTCTCACCAGATATAACTGTGCATTGTGACTAAACGTTCCCGCTTTTGTCTCGTCTCTCCACAAGACATGATTGCAAAATATTTTGTGGTTTATTCAGATGTGACGTTGCAAACCGCAGACCTGCTGTCCAGGTTTAACATGCTTTCTGAGGACTGTAGAGTCTTTTTTTGTAATTTCTCTGAGCATTGAAAGGTCTCAACCCAGGGCTCTGGAGGTCTGGAGTGAACTTTCTTGGTGGACTGCTACTGGGAGGATTGGGAGCAGTGTGGGAAAAGTGGAGTGAGAGGAAAGTGAGCGGTGATGGAGGTGCAGCAGACGGTAATTGAGACCGGCACTTCTCCACGGCTCGGAGACAGTGGCGCTGGCCAAGAGACAGGAAGCAGATGTTAGGATTTTGTTTAAGAGCAATGAGGATGAATAAGATTGAAAAGGAGCACGTCAGAGGTCAGGGTTGGACATCCTGGAGTTAAAGTAAAGGAAACTAGGTTTAGACATGGTTTGGATGCATAAAGAGGACGGAGAGTGAGACGAGGATGTTGGAGATGGAGCTGCCAGGCAGGAGAAAAAGAAGGAAACAGGTGGTGTGCTGTGAGAACCCCTCAAGGGAAAAGCTTTGCTTTTGTTTTATGAATGATGACAGTGGGATTTGTCATTTGTTGCTGTGTATCTGTCAGGAATCCTCTCTTCGTCTCTCTAATCCTGCATAGTTTCTCCCTGCAGGTCCTGGAGATGTTGAGGAGACAAGAGGAGTGCTCTGAAGAAAGCTTTGACGCCATGGGTCTGCTGCAGACTCTCTGCCTGGTGAAGATGGACAACGTTGATGGCAACAAAGGCAAAACTGACGTCAGGAAGCTGGATGAAGTGAAAACCAACGCCGCCACCGCGGCGGCTGCCAGTGATGGAACCGCGAAGGAACAGCGTCGGACGTGTGAACTCAGCCACTGGAAAGGACGCCAAGATGGAAACGGAGATGAAAGGTGAGAACATTTCAGGTTTCCTGACACTAAAACGCTTTATAATTCCTTTTGTTCGGCACTGTTTGGTTTGATACTGAAGAAGTTTTACTGCAGTGTTGATGTGAAGGTTTGAGGTTCTGATTTTAATTTAATTCAGGAGCTAAATGAGGCGATATCATATTCTCACTCAACATTATTTCCGTTCGTATCAAATCACAGGGAGAAAGTATATATCATTCACATTTTCATGTGGTTTCAACTAAAGCAGACCTGTTCCTTTAATAAAAAAACAGAGTTCAAAAGGCCTCTGGTAACATGTATTGATTTCTGCTCGATATTTTCATTTTGCATCAATACTGGAATGGATCGTTCATCACTGAATTAATGTATCGATGTAGATCAATTGATCGTTACACCCCTAACTAGAAAGGCACTCAGAGGCGCAGACCTCCACCAAGTGCAACAGTTCTCCCATACAGCGATTTACAGATTGCAATTAAATCCTCCTTCTGGATCAGATCCGGATCAGCCTTTGATATTTGATAGAGGTTCCCATTGTCAACCTCTGAGTCAAATTTCATGAGTTTGAGGCAATAATTAACAGAGATATTGAGAAACAAAATTTTCGGCCCCATTGACCGCAATGTTATTGAAAATTTGAAAGTGATCCAGAATCCAGGATTTCTTCTGGATCACACCCAAAATGAAATCAGTTCTTCCTGAGTTATCTTGAACACAGACAAACAGACAGATAAATGCCGGCAAAAACATAATCTCCTTGTCAGAGGTTTTAAATAGCATGAAACTAATTTAATGACCAAAGGTAACTAATACAGTCCATCCATTCATCATCTTTGCTAGTTTAATCTTATGAAGGGTCACAGGGACACTAATATAGTCACAATATTGAAAGGCATTTTATTTTATTTTATTACATATACGGTGCATGTGCATAATTCTTTGACAGGTAGATGTGACCAACTTACAGATTTAAAAATTTCAAAACGTGCAATACGATACTTTGTTTTCAGAACTCGCTTCTTTGCTGCCTGGAACCGGTGACGGGACGAGCAGCGGAGCTGAGGATGCTGGGATACTACGGCAGCGAGTGATCTGACTGAGCAGCGACTCATGACCTCTCTGTCCTGCAGAAAAGGATAAAGGTCGACGCTCCTCATTAACCCGTAGACTCATGATCGTGGAGGAAAGTAACCCCGGTGTAGAGGTTTTTTTGAGGAGAAGAAGAAGAAAGTTCAGAACTCATGCTGGTACAGATTTCAGTTTCGCCTCCATCTCATGTTTTTGTGGGATGATGGTTAAAACACTACACAAGCAGAAGATTCACCCTTTGAATCCTGTCATCCAGAGGTCGACATGGACAGAAGAACCCGAAGATGATTCTAGAAAAACAAGCCACTCCGCTGTTCAGACGTGATACATGTTCACAGAGCCACACGAGGCGGGGATTTGTTCCTCTGTGTTTCCTCAAACTGACCTCTGAACAGCTGCTGTGTAGGTCCGGTCCTGTTACAGAGAGAAAATAAAACAGATGCTGACGGTATACAGATGCTGCTTGAGAGGACGGCTGCTGTGGCTGCAGATGCTGCACTGATGTCTTCTCCTGTCTGCGGTCTGACTCAGCAGCAGCGAGTCAGAGACGCGTCAGCCCGCTACTAACTGCTGCATCAAGTCTTGACTTAAGTCTTGATGTCCGTAAATGCTCAGACCCACGCTCATAAACAGTGGAGATCTGCTACGTAACACTTTACGCAGCTTAATACTGCAGCTTAGCTTTTCTCTACAACTCTACTCTCCTTCTCAGAGTTTACTTTTACTTTTTACCGTGTGTTGATGACGAGCCTGATTACACATCTGGGAACCGTTATAGAGTAAAAGTAACTCAGATGATCCAGTGTGACACATTACTTTCTGGAGACATTTTTAAGGGGAGGGGGTTGCAGCATAAGCAGGCTGTTGGTGGTGGAAAATCACACCTACTTAAAAAAAAAGAAAAAAGACTGAAAATAAACCTTTGTTATTACAGCTTAAAAGTTTTAGCATGAAATTGTAAGTGTTCATCTTTTGCACCGTCTGTGGGAGATTATCAGTCACGTTTCAGGACAACGCCGGGGCTGTAAATGCCTCTTTCTCACTGGTTTAGGGAGCAAAACTATCAGCAAAAAAAACATGAGCGTGTGTTCACAGATGTCATAGCGTGGATTTAGGTTTTCGTCTCTACGATGTTCTCAGTTTTTGGCGTTAGTATTTGCAAAAATTAAATCAGTTTCTCAGCTAGTTTTCCCGCTGAAGAAGCGGACGACTTTCTTGTGTGTAAATCTGTCGAGTGTTCTCTTTAGAGGTGTAGATGCATGAAACTTTCCTTTAGTGAGCCATTTATCTATTTAAAACAGAAGGTACAAGGTTGTTTATAGCTCTGTGTTTAACTAATGCATAAATTCTCCAAAACAGCAATGATTTATCAGCAAATGGCAAACTGGCCAGAAATGCTGCAGTAAAATCAGAGTTGGTGCTTCTATCTTCAATCACTCCTTAAATAGATACTACTGACATGTTTGGTTTTCTCAGTATGGAGGTACATTTACTTACTTTCTCAGGGATAAAAACATCTGACGACATTTCAGCTGACTCTCAGCGTTTACTTCAGACTTGTTGTGTATAAAATTACTGTTGTAAGATCTTCTCTTTATCTGATATTTGTGTGTTTATGACATTACCTCTTTTTTTTTTTTTTTTGGTACAATAGCATACAAAGTGTTAGTGGGATCTCATTTCCGTGCAATCTGTAAAGAGAAAATGCTGTAAAGTTTTTGAGTGTTGTTCTTTTTTTTTTGAACCAAAAGTTGGATGTTTTGTGGCTCTTAAATGTTGTAGAATCGTTTTGAATGTGTTAAAATAAATGCAGTTGAAATGACGGTGGAATCGTGTCTGATTACTGCTGGGTTGGACCTCTTGCAGAACGAGGAGGAACCACATTTTACATGCAGACATGAACGCTACTAATCATGTTATTTCTGTTGGTGACATCTTTGCTCATCTTTGGCCTGACCTGTTTGAATCTGTTCTGTAAAGTCACCTCTAACATACAAAAATCTTATACTCCATTTGTCACTTATGCAGGATGTTTTAGAAACCAAAACATTTCTCATGAACTGAGCACTTAGCTGCATGCAACCTCCAGCAGGGCAACTGGATCCAGTTTCAAGGAAGAAAGATGTAACCCACATCTCTGACCTGCTTGTTTGCAGCGGGGTTACAAAACGTTACTCTACAGTTTATTTGAACAGCAACATATTATAAACCTGTCTGGACCAGCAGGTAGACAAGTTATGAGCACATTTCAGTCTAAGAACAGGAACGGGCTTCCCCAGGATCTAATTCCTGTCAACCCTGATCTAGAACAGTAATAATAAAACACTAATGTTTAATAAACTTATTATTGTGCTTAGTAACACTGATTACACGGAATACAAGTAGTGAAAAAAAACTGAATCGTTCAAATAATTTTAATCATCAATTTGAAACTAATTAATTTTGCTGTGCCACATGACAACAGGGTTCCCAGGTCCACTGATTGTAAATCATTTTGGGCTTGGACACAAGTTATACTCACAAGCCAACTTGATAGAAAAAAAAAACGATGTATGAAATACTTCTTTTTATGAATGTGTGAAAAAGGGAATGTTTAATTTGTTTCAATAATAATATAATGTACATGATTCTTAAAGGGGGCAGGTGTTTTAACTTAACTGTTGTGAGACCTATTTACTTAAATCAGTTGTTGGGTGGAAGACTTGAATTTATGGCATCTCTCGTTTTACTTGCATATTATTTTGAATTGAAAAGTTCGTACATTAGCTAATTTGTTGTGGCAATATTGGCGTTCAATAAATGTCTTTTTGGGGCTTCTTTCCACAAATAAGGTTGCTTGTTTTTTTTTCCCTCACCAGACCTGGCAACCTTGGTCGACACTTAAGTACCTGTCTAACGAGCCCGTTACTAAACTTTTAGAGTTAGCA
This sequence comes from Hirundichthys speculiger, assembly GCA_018398805.1. Lineage (NCBI taxonomy): Eukaryota > Metazoa > Chordata > Actinopteri > Beloniformes > Exocoetidae > Hirundichthys > Hirundichthys speculiger. The sequence continues at coordinate 24,823 of JAGFBZ010002534.1, read as the reverse complement.
CCACGGTGTCCTCTGAAATTACTTTTTCTTCGACGCAAACTACTTTTTCTTGGACATTAAGACGGTTTTTGACTTTAGAGTAGCTTGGTGGAGGTTTATCTACACTGTCATTGCTTTTTAGTAATCTTTCATGAGCTTTTTGTCGCCTAAGCTTTGACGCTGACGTAGAGCACATTTTTTTCTTTGTATTTTTGTTAGTTCGAAGTTACGACTTAATAATTACGCGTCACTTGCAAAGAAAATAAATGCATTAATTATATTTGTGTTAGTGAATTGGCATCTTGTATTATTCTATGCAAAAGTATTTTTGTAGGCTTCTAGCCTCCTCTCTTTAAACCCTAATTTGCGTAATTTTTCATTTTTAATTTAAAATGTTTATTTGCTCAATAAGGAAACAAATGTTATTTTTATATTACTTTTATTATAATCATAATATATAATCACATTTTTTTTCTTTTCTTTTTTTGGGGGTTTCACATGTTGTTACATCAGTTGTCCAGAAGGGTATGCCATTATGCCCTGATTATTGCCACTTGGATTAATTTATTTTTTATACGTGGTTGTTATCTTTGTAAAATAGTTATTTATTTTTGTTTTGCCTGGGATATATATTCCTTTCATTGCTCCTTGTTTACTTGTTTCTTCTTGCCTACGAGTGATTACGAGTTCAGACAGATGTTGTTGCTCCTCCGGAGCAGCAGGTGGCAGGAGCAGGACTCAGTTTAACTTCACTGTCAAAGGAACAGGAAATGGTTCTGCTATGAGCAGGAGTGTATTATTATTATTTCTTTCAATCGTTTTCTCGAAAAAATCAGAAGCAGATAGAAGCAGTTTGATTCAGCTTTGGTTGTCACGAACATACTGTAGGGTTGATGATCATTGGTAGAAGATTTAACACGTGAAACGCTCTATTTCACAATTAGCTTTTGATATGCTAACACAGCATTGCATTATGGGTAACGTCAGCAGTATTTTATTTAACTTTTTGAATGAAATAAGAGTAACCTTCACTATCGGTATAAACCTTGATCTGTACTAAAGTCTGATGAGATCACAGCCCCTGTACCCTCCGGTTTATTTCGTTGCTAGATTTGAACGCCACCATGAGTCAGTTTGGCGTCTGCGCGAAAGGCTTCCCGACGTGTGACTTGTACAACTCATACTTACCTGGCAGGGGAGATACCATGATCAAGAAGGTGGTTCACCCAGGGCGAGGCTCAGCCATTGCACTCCGGTTGTGCTGACCCCTGCGAATTCCCCAAATGTGGGAATCTCGACTGCATAATTTCTGGTAGTGGGGGACTGCGTTCGCGCTCTCCCCTGATTCAATGTAAAATATTAATACTTGCCAGTATTCACTGTGAATGAGTTTTATCTCAGCCAAACGTTGGAATATTATGATTTTATCTAGCAGAATCTAAAACCGTGGGCGGAGTCACATCGTATTCAACTAATGTCTCTTCTTGTTCAGGATTGATAAATAAAGAGTCATTATAAACACTAATTTTTGAAAATGAATGGTTCCAGGATTGTAATTCCTTAATCTACTAGGTAATATTCGTATTGTTTCAAGCTTCTCAACAGAGAACAAAAAACTGAATTAAAAAAGAAATACCCAGCTCTCAGAATTTAACATTTAAAAACCCGAGCAAAAATAAAAAAAAATTATGTGTAGTTGATGTACATATTTTTATTGAAATAAGTATATATGGTATTAGTGAGTATATACAGGATGTGCAGGTGACTCAGCTCAGAGTTAAATAGTTGGATATTGACAGAAATCAACTAATCTGAACACCTGTGGAACATTAAGAACAGTTATTTGTCTGTATGGCATTTCAGCTACATGTTTGGTCCTTCATCATCAGCATAAAAAAATGAAGTAGCAATTTTTGGCAGGGAACATTTTCTTATTCATACCTACAGTTTTTTTTTTTCTATCACTGACATATTCTTGAATGTTTCGTGTTTCGATTTTTTTGATTAAGTGTTACTGACCCCACAGGGCAGCAGATGGCAGCAGGAGAGCTCAGTTTCACACACACACAGCAAACAAAGAAGCAGGAAGTGGTTTCAATGAGAGGCTTAAAACTGTGTCAGATGTGGGTTTTTGTTTTACCATTTTCATCTGAATAAGAGATTTGAACTATTGCTGGCAACAGTTTGATTCTGTTGTACTTCAAGTCAACAAGCATGGAGCTATTGATGTTTTTCAGGAACGTAAATGGATTAAATGTGTTATTTTCCCATTTAGCTTTTACAAGACTGACATAGCATTGCATTGTGGGAAATGAGAGCAGTAATTTTTTTAAAAAGCCCCCAAAACAAGGGTAACCATGAGTATGGGTATAAACCTTGATCTGTACTAGAGTCTGGTACCCTCTGGTTTATTTAGTTGCTAGATTTGAACACCATGAGTGCGTTTGGTGTGTGTGTGAAAGGCTGCCTGATGTGTGCGCTGTTCAAGTTACATTGGCAAATCACTTTCTGTAGAGTTTTGCAACAAGTGTGAGGTTGATAATGTGCTTGAAATTGTGCAAATGTGGGCTGATGTTTTGCTTCTTTAGTGTAAGGTTTTACTAATTGTGTGCAACTTTTGATGTTAGTGTATAAGCAATTGGAAAAATTGTGAATGTATATAACTGGATATACTAAGTTGTGGAATGTTTCTGAAATTCTAACAAAGCTGTCATGCATTTAATCAGAGCAAAATATTAAGATCAGCAATAACCAACTTTGTTGTTTGTGAGCACATAATGGAGGAAAATACAAATGTATTTAAACACAGTATCCAATGTCCAGGTACAAATACTGGAAGAAGAATCCATTGTAGACTGGCTGCATTGTCCTGTAAAAAGACTTCAATAGCTGAATACGAAACAAAAAGACATCAATAGCTGAATACGAAATGCTTCACTTACAAAAGTAAAACTTTTTAAACAATTTACCGGCAGGTGATTCATCCAACGATGCTGGTGGGAACCAAGTGGCAGTGACATGGCTGATTGCAGCAAACACATGCTCTACTCTCTGTAACAGGGATAGTTTGCTAACAGTGGCGGCTGGTGAAAAAAAATCTTGGTGGGGCTGGTGTGCCAACATTTTTCCCTGCCTAATCTAGCATAAGCATTAAAATGAACAGTCAGAAAATGACAACAGGGCCACAATAATAATTTAATTTCAGTTTCCAGTTTCAAATAAGAAGTAACAATTTACAGCTATATTAGACTTTATGCTATCAAATACTATACAATCAAGGGGTAAATTGTCCCTCCGGAAGGATGCTGTGCAGCCTCTCCAATAAGACACCAGCTGTTGAATCCACACAGCTGTTGGGTAGCTTGATGGATCAATAGAACCGCTCCTGTATATTGTTGGGTCCATCAATGTACCTCAGTACCAGGACTAGCTGACATTATGTCCCCACATTGCTTATTCAAAAGCACCACAAAATTTAACACAATTGATTATCTTGGACACAATATTACGGTTTTTATCTACCTCTTCATTGTGCCTTCTTTCAGTAATGTGGTGCCCATTATCTAGCTGCGTTGCTATGCTAATCTTTCCGAGCACAGCTAGCTTTACGCAGTTTTCCATGTGAACTTTGGATCTCTCATGTTTCTTGAACCGTTCAGAGGTGCTTTAAGTCAGTTAGTCCAGTCTTTGTCCAAGTCCAATCACATCTGTCACTTCTGAAGAGGATACAGGTGAAACAGAAAAGTGCATTAGCTGCTCCACAACCTGCCAGCCACGTCTCAGGGTTGAACCAACTCTGACAAAAACTCAGTTTGTATGATTTACCTTTCTCCTTCGTTTACTGGAAAATGTTAATTTCAGGCTTGTCGGGTCCCAGGTCCTTAACGAGAAGTTTTTTCTCCGTCGTCCGTCTCACAAAAGGGAACATTAATAATGATTTCACAGAATTAGGTGGAAGCTGCTCTTGAACTCCAGTTGTCGCCATCTCTCTTCCTCGTCGCCGTATTTTTTTTTCTCCCGACGTAGGACAGAGTCTGGGAGTCGCTCTACGAAATAAAACTACCGCTGGCCCTTCACGTAGCTCTAGCTCATAAACCTTCACGCATTTTACGTAGCTGTTGGGGCGACATTTCCAGCGCCCAATCGGCATTAAATTTGGTGACGTTGATAGGCCAATTATCAATCATTTTTACCTAGCAACCATAACCGGATTGGCTATTTAGCTGCAGGTCAGGGGCGCTTTGCCGAGCGCCCCGTGAGAGAATGACGCACTGTAGGTCGGTGGAAATTCACTGTTTAATGAGTGTCAGTTGGTGGAAATGTTGTTTAAATTATTTAAATCGCATGTAGGCACACACATACTATTAATTAATCTGATGCTGATCAAAAAAATAAATAAAAATAAAATAGAATAAATATTTTTCCCCTCCACAGCTGGTGGGGCGGCGCCCCAGCGCCCCCTATGGGCCAGCCGCCACTGTTTGCTAATATGTTACTGTCAAAATATAGTGACTTTTGAACTACACTATCCAATCCATTTGAATTAAATATTTCACAACAGCTACACTACCTTCTCAATGACTTTGAGACAGCAGTTCAGGATCTAGTAAAATACATAAACACTAAATTATGAAAACATTTAAAAAGCATAACATAAACCATATCATCAGAGTACATCCTCTATGCCTACCATCCCGTCAATGTCCCGATCCAAACCCAGACTCCAAAGTCAAAATGAGTCAGGATGATATTTATCACCATTGCAAGGTGCTGAGTGGGACTTTTGGTCTCATCCAAGACTTGTGACAGGTAGTGGAAGAAAGCAAAGTGTGTAAACATGTATTTGATTATATCCATGGCGTTCATAGATATCCACAGTGGCACAATGGTTGTCTTTACCAGTTGTTCCTGGGTGTCTTGGAGCTCCTGTCCCCAGCATGCTCTGTGCGCTGACAACTTATGGAGACTAGTGAAGTCTTCATGAGGTCTCCGCTCACTGGCATCATTTACTAATGAAAAAAGCGACAACATCCATCCATCCATCCATCCATCCATCCATCCATCCATCCATCCATCCATCCATCCATCAATGCCCGCTTAATCCTTTTTAGGGTCACGGGGATCTGGAGCCGGAGTACCCGGAGGAAACCCACGCAAGCACAGGGAGAACATGAAAACTCCACACAGAAAGGCCCCTGCTGAGGTTCGAAAAAAAAAGACAACAGGAAAAAAATCAAATAAAACAAGTGTGAAATGACACATTTCTCCTTTGAATCAGATAAAAATAACAGCAATGACTCACACTCTTGATAATCATCTTGTTCTTTGCTGTTGCCATCTGACCCTGATGATATTCCAGCAGATGGGGAATGAGCTGTAGGACAAAAAAAGTCACATACATTATTGTCTGAAGTAGATGAAGATAAAAAATGTGCATAAATATTCAACAACATACCTAAGACTACCCTTCCATGGCTGTCACACTGCATGTCAACCTCTGATGGAACAATCTTGCGACACTGGTCTTTCACGCTTTTGGTTTTTGCTATATTGTAATGATGCAGTATTTTTCCTTGTAGAAATATGTGTGTTGAGGGGGTTGTCATATTCAAAAAGTACTTGTTTTTTTCTAATTCCCGAAAACAGCTGCTCCACACTCTGGCTGTTGATAAGACCAGCAAGCTGAGGCACAAAAAACAGCTTTTCCAGAACCTCCCTCTGGTCTTTGCTGTTCCCCTGATGGAACACATCGTTCAAAGCAAAGCACTGTGAGGACCCAGTGACGGGGTGACCATCCTTCTCAGCTAACCTACATAACTACATAATACTGTAACAATTTTAACACAACAAAATATAACAGGGTGAAACTATCTGTTATATCATATGATTTAACTCACCAGAGGCACCCCACACCTTCTCAAACACCTTGTTGTATGTGACTCTACTAGAGATTTTCCCAGATAGCCTCATGATGAGATCCAGTTTGGACCCTTTGTTATCCACACCACACTGTTTACACAGTGTCCTGACTTCCTCTACCTGTCGTGAAAAGGCGTTTGAGATGATATCGTTAACAGCACAGACATACTTTGGCCAGCACAAAGTGGTAAGTTTTGCATATTTCATCCACTAATTCACCTTCAAGTTCACAAGCTCATCGGTGAGCCGCTCCTCATTAATTTTCTCATCATTAATAAGGTTTTCATCATCCCCATCATTTGGCATTTTGGGGCTTTGGTTTTTTTCAAGTTGTTGTTTAAAACTGAATTTGACCTATGGGTGTGTGGGTCAATCCATGGTGCCCAGTGATGGTAACTCGGGGGCACAACAAAAACGTTCTTCCGACCACCTTTGGGAACAAATGTGATGAGTATTAGCTATTATTATCACAAAACTGAACACATATTAATATACTTTACTTTCAGTACAACTGTTCTCAAGCTGCTCAGTCATTTCACATGACTTACATGGAATTAAACCACGACTGATAATTTCTGTGGCCACAGCATCCCAGAAATTGTTTATGTCCATATGACCATCGTAATCAGGTGGGCTCTGGATTTCACTCACTGTTAAAACAAGAGTCTGTTTTTCATAGCTCAATCACTTAAAAACATGAACACAACAGTTAATACCAACCGTGTTATTCAAGGACATGGTTAATATGATGTTCCGCTTACAATAACTCAGGGGCAGAGAAGGTGCTACAGAAACAATTAAGCTAAAATATGTAAAGTAACAGCTTAGCAAACTCACCTAGCATATTGAAAACGCCTTTCTTGTGAAGATCCATCACAACAACTGCTGGGCTGTATCCACATGACACACAACTGAAAGTGTAGTCATGGTTGGTAAGGGCCTCAAAATGAAGCTATGCCTGAAGAACCCTCTCCTTGTTTGGAAAGGACACCTTCTCTGTTTTCTCTATTATAGTGATCCCTTAGTTTTCGCGGTTAATGGGGACCGGCGCCCCCCTGAGACAATCAAAATCCACGAACTGGAGCCGGAGGCCCCCGCCCCCCGAGCCTAAATAATATGTTTAAAATATGTTTAAACACCGCAAAAAAGTAGCGAGACACTGCAGTGACACAAGACAAAGGCTCAACTGTGGTCTTTCTGTTTCCCTCACAGCCTCTGGTCTCTGAACTGTAGTAAATGCGTCTTGGCCAATCAGAGCTCAGATTCTAGAGTTCTGGGCCGTCTGGGTTTCTTGTTGCTTACAGGAGGCTGTGAGTCATTGATTGATGTTTCGCTGGCAGCTACTGCCTCTCGTCTGCTGTGGGGTGGATTTTCGCAGAATTTCAGCGATTATTTCTTGATTTTTTTTATTATAATATATTTCTGAAAAAAATCCACGAAACACTAAAACCATGGTAGTCAAACCGCGAAGTGCCAAGGGATCAATGTATTTCGATCACTTTACTGATAGCTGTATGTGTCTCGAAAAAGATGAAAATTAGTATTCTAATGTTTTACCATTTTCTAAATGTAAGTACTATATTTCGTTAGAGTAGCATCATCACCTTTTTTTCAACAGTAATGATCTGTATGACTGAATTATAATAAAAGAGGAATCAGCAATGATAAATATACTACTTTATCATTACTTTTTTATTGCATAAGTCAAGAGGTTGGGTCATTCAAAGGGATGTAATGAAATTAAATTCTATTCTATCACATTATATAGAAAATCAATTCAGTGGACTTTTCAGTGAGCACTATACATTATTGAAGGATATGACCTAACCTGTAAAGCATTCCTAACCATCGGGCACAAGTGCAGAGACAGGATTATGTGGTCGTCAAAGCTATGGATACCATCCTCCCACTCCTGATATCTGTAGATCATGCCAGAGTTCAGGCATGTCTTTCTGTATGTTGATATCCCTAAAAACAGCCATTTGAGATTTGTAGAACTACTTTTTCTATTTCTCATGTACATATAAATTATGTAATCCACTAAATGATTAGAACACAAGGCCATAGAAAGACCTGTGATCGTACTAACCTTCAACTAGCATGTCAGGATCTTCCTTTAGAGGTTATTAGTTCTTGTTCACAAAGTCTGTATTCACATTCTACACATTTTGTTTCTTTAGGGATAAGGTGCTTAGGAAAGCTGTCCTTTGTTCTTCCCTCTCTTGATAGTTCGATGACAGCTTGGAGTAGATCTGCAGGGAGCTTTTTATGGGTGAGGAGGTAATTCAGCATCCTTGCAACTCTTCTGTCATCTGGTGGATAACTGTCCTCTTTAGAGTCACTTTCATTTTGATCTGTGGTGACCTGGGTTGGATTGAGTATCTCTGACTCTTTGCGCTTCACTTTTCTAAGTAGCTCCCTCTTTGTGAAGAAGAAATGCCATTTAGCAACAGCTTTGTGAATGCAAGACTGTCTTGCTTTAGAGCAGGGACAATGCCAGTTGTTCTGTTTTGTGTCATATGACACAATTACTCTGCCCAACTTACTGTAATACATTATCTTTGCTTCATAAACAGATATATGAAATTTTAATGGTGGACCACCCACAGTCAGCTGCACAGACAGGGGCACAACCCTCTGCATCAGCATTTTCTTGAAGATGCAAGAGATTAGCCAAACCATTTATTCTCCACCATTGTTTCCAGCACCTCAGCAGTGAGAGTCACAGTTTGACTGTCAGCACGTGAGCAGAATAATAGAGATCGTAAATGGTGGCACTCATAAGGCAACATCCCACTCCTTACTGCAAGGATTTCTCAACTGCAAACACACCATTTATAGCATCAACACATTGACAGGGCCAAAAATCTGTCCTTCAACACTGTCTGAAAGTGGTGGGTATGTTTTCTTTTGCAGTGGGTTTTGAATTTTTTTTGTTTAACTTGATTTTGCAGTGGGGACAAGTGACCTGCCTCTGTTTTCTGAATGCTCTGCAGGGGCCACGGGGTGCTGAGTTGAGGCCACCAGGTTTTGTGTGGGGACCACAGGGGGCTGACTGGGGGCTGTTTGGTCTTTGGGTCTTTGGGGGCTGCAGGATGCTCCTCCTCCTGATGCATTTTTAATGTATTTCTCCTGATGTAAACTCAGAATGATTGATGATTGTTGCTGCACAATAGCAAAAATTAAAATGTGTTGCTGTCCAACATGTTAAGACACACTTGACCATTGTGTTTTTTTCTATCACTCAGTGCGTCTACATTGGAAGTTTAATTCCTCTTTAATTCAGAATTAAAGTTAAAGCCGAATAAAAGTTACCATGTAAACACTTAATTCCATGTGAAAATGTCAATTCCGAATTTAACTTAATTCCGAAGTAAGTGGCTGGTTTATTCCCATTTTAATTCCGCATTAAGTAATTCCGCGGTCATGTATACACTCATTCCTGTTTAAATTAATTCCCGTCTTTCTGCGCATGCTAGTTCTCTTGCCCATCTGTCACGATAACGCTTATATTCCGCGCTGGGCTTGTTTTCAAAACGGCAGCACGCAGTAAACGGTGTTCAAGAGCAGAGATGATTTATTTAATAAATAGCTTGGAGGAACTGGAAATAATTAAAAGAACAGATGGCAGGAAACATAAAAATTGTGAGCTTTTCAAAGCGGCCAGGTTAAATGAAGGAGGTTCTGCAGATAGAGACGCCACCCAGGTCAAAAATAAGTGAAATGTTGTTGCTAACCAGTTAGCTAAGTTTGTTTTCTTCCGGTAGATGTAAAGACGTCCGCCCCCCTATCCAATCAGAACCCTTCCCAACCCCCAGACCTAAAGCGGAGTTGGATAAAGCCGAACAAACGTGTTTTCCATGTAAACCTTAATTCGGAATTACTATTTCCATGTAAACTCGAAGGAAAATAGTTTAATTCAGAATTATTTAATTCCTAATTATTAATTCCGAATTAAAAAACATCATGTAACTGCAGCCACTGACATATTCTTGAATGTTTTGTGTTTCGATTTTTTTGGTTAAATGTTACTGACCCCACAGGGCAGCATATGACAGTAGGAGAGCTCAGTTTTACACACACAGCAAACAAAGAAGCAGGAAGTGGTTTCAGTGAGAGGCTTAAAGGTGTGTCAGATGTGGGTTTTTGTTTTACCATTTTCATCTGAATATGAGATTCCAACTACTGCTGGCAACACAGAGCCGGTTCAGACCTCTATGGGGCCCTAGGCAAAATTCTGCAAAGGGGCCCTCCTCACTAAATTCAACAGCCACACCTGACACGCAGTCCTTCCACTGATCCCCCCTTTAAACATATCGCACTGTCGCCATGACGCCACCTGTTGGTTTAACTAAGAATAAAATCTGAACAAATTAGAACAAATCAAATCAAATTTAATGTTTTAAACAAACAATCTAAGTAATCTAAACAGTCAAAGTAACAGCATGTACACACACAAGGGCACAAAGAGTGAAGGTTAATAGATAGATGGACACATTTACACATCACATATAGTCATAATAGAAAAGGATGTGTATTGACACAACTTACATAGTTATGAAATAACACATTTTAAAATAACTCACCATTAAAAGTCCCTTTCTACACTTTTTGGCTACAAAATCTTCAAATATAGACAAGACAAGGCAACTATTAATTCAGCTCCATCAAATTGGCTGCACTTAAATTTACTTTAATATTTCAAATATAGGTAATTGTTTATATTATGTACTATAATTCTGATTCATTTAGCACTGTTTATGCATTTATATTTGCCTGTGTACTATCCAAGCAAATAACATTTATTCTTAAGATAAGAAAAGATAGAACTTATTAGACTTTATTGATCCCACACCGGAGAAATTCACGTGTCACAGCAGCTCAAGCAGAACAGATAGAAAGTAGAGTGACAGCAGGGTATTTATAAAAATAGGCTAAAATAAAATAAAATAGAATATAAAATGTGTATATAGCTCTCTCAGAATTTAACTATTACAATAGCAAAATACAAAATGTTAAGTACTAGAATAAGCAGGGCTATATACACATGACTATTTACAATATATACACCTTTCACCCATAGATATATATGAAAGTGGAATGGAGGTATGGGCATACACATTGTTATATGAATGGCTGTGCAGATTGTTAGAGAACACACATGGTGTGAAGCATTAATAATACTAGCAATGAACTATGTTGCCATGTAAAGGCAGATCCTGCCCAGAGTTGTAAAATACACACATGGTGTGTAGCATTAAAAATATTAAGCAGCTTCGTCAATATTCCATTACTTTCCATGTTTGTAGTATAATGTTTGCCTAATTGCAGTTGTAACCACAATACTGACACACACCCAAATACACACAAATGCCCGCGACAGCGTGCACATACACACAGACATGCAGACTGACACACATAAGCATGCGCGACAGCACGAACATTCACATACACACACACACCCTCAATGATACATTTACTGCTATTATTGATTTGTATATTGGTGAAGCGAAACTAGTCGGCAGCAAGCATCAGACACGCTCAAAGGTTCATGCATAATTTTCTAGTTGCAGTTGTAACTACGCTACAACTTATAATAGAAGCCAGCCAGAGGCACACAGAGGCTGGGGGGCTCACTGGGGGGCCAACCGCCCTGTAATGTAGGTCAAACACGGACTAGTCCCTCCCACTCTCCCCCCCAGAGAGGGAAGTTACCTGACTGCTGCTCCCTAAGTTCACTGTCATGCTGTTTCTTTTTCCTCTTTTCATATCCCGAGGGAAAACTGCGCTTCATCGTGGCCTGTTTAATCCCTTCACGCGCTACAATCCGGGGAGACACACACGCGCTGCAGACGGTCACGTCGTCAGTTTTTTTTTTCTCCCCGCATCAACGTTGCCGAGGTAACGGGGCCCCCATTGATTTGCGAGGCCCTACGCAAAGTGCGTAGTGTGCGTATTGGGTGAACCGGTACTGTGGCAACAGTTTGATTCTGTTGTACTTCAAGTCAATAAGCTTGGTGCTATTGATGTTTTTCAGAAATGTAAATGGATTAAATGTGTTATTTCCCATTTAGCTTTTACAGGACTGACATAGCATTGCATTGTAGGAAATGAGAGCAGTAATTTTTTAAAAAGCCCCAAAAAGAGGGTAACCCTGAGTATGTATGGAGTTCTAAAGACTGTCTTGCAGTGGATTCACACATGCGTCGTCTGCCTCCGTCTCCATAGACTTTGAATAGGGTGAAGTCCTTCGCTGCCAAACTGATTTGTGAAAAGGGAGATACCATGATCAAGAAGGTGGTTCACCCAGGGCGAGGCTCAGCCATTGCACTCCGCTTGTGCTAACCCTTGCAAATTCCCCAAATGTGGGAATCTCGACTGCATAATTTCTGGTAGTGGGGGACTGCGTTCGCACTCTCCCCTGATATTATGTCAAAAGAAAGGAATGGTTTAGTGTTGGGGTGTTACGTTGTAGTCACCTTGAAGTGCCGCTACGGAGTGCCGATGGTGGTTGTTCTTAGTCGTGGATGGTCAGTGGTTGACTAAAGCTCCGTTCAGCTTTTTCTGACGTGCTCTGGAGCCACTTGACTTTGGTTTATTCATTTTCACACTTTTGAGCGTTTAAAATTGCAGTACACTAATGCCTTCTTTAGAGCCCAAATTTAAAAGTACGTAGGGGCTTATTACTCCCTATTAAATAAACTGCTAAAAAAAAGTGCAACAAACCAAAAAAATGATTCCTCCCCACACACACGCACGTACAAATTTTTCAAAATAGAGAAATGTTACAGCCGTATCTGTCAACATTGTAAATATTACGTCAGTTGTGCAAAGTCCTTTCAAACAAGGGAGAAATCATTTTCAGTGTATTGGCAATTCTTTGCAGCCTTCTCCACCATCATAAAAAGACTGCATGATGCAATATTTTTTGGGCAAAGTGGTGCCCCATCTATGCCTGCGGTTCTAAAGACTGTCTTGCAGTGGATTCACACATGCGTCGTCTGCCTCCGTCTCCATAGACTTTGAATAGGGTGAAGTCCTTCGCTGCCAAACTGATTTGTGGGTTCCGCATGTTGCGTAGATAGCATTGCCTCTTGTCAAAAGTTGAGGGATTTTCCACTTTTCCAGCTTCAACGCATTTGCGTTAGCCAACCAAGTTGCGGCCACGCAGCTAGAGCTGGCCAATGAAATCGTGCACATTGGCGGGACTAATTCAAAGCACACGGGTTACTTGTGCAGCGAGCTGGAAGAAACGTGGTTTGTTGTTCTTGGTATGACGGAGAAACGCCATCCGCCGCATTTTGCTGCAGAGCAGCTGTGTGAATCCAGGGTTATTGGTACCCACCTGCATTCTTGATTATAGAGGGTGTTCACTGACGTCACACATCCGGATATTTTGACTCAACGTCGCCATGTTGCGTGTCAAGCGTTATAGTACAGCGCCAGTTTTCCCTTTGATCTAATGCAGTCGTGCGTTCACAACTTAAAAACATGAGTTGCCAAAATCGGACGAAAATCGTCAGATAACCGCACCTGAATTGCAGCAGAAGGCAGAGGTGAACAGCGGGAGTACATGAGAACGGTGGATGGCCCTAATTTTTGGGCTCCGATCTGCTCTTGCAACCGAGAACAATGCGCTTATGTGGCAAGGTAAATTGATAAAATGTGCTATTTCCCGCTTAGCTCGAGTTATGCGAAAGGAAACACTGCATTGTGGGAAATGAGAGCAGTATTTAAAAATCCCAACAAAAATAAACCCCTTCCAAAAAACAGGAGTAACCCTGAGTATGGGTATAAACCTTGATCTGTACTACAGTCTGGTAGGATCACAGCCCCTGTACCCTCTGGTTTATTTAGTTGCTAGATTTGAACACCATGAGTGCGTTTGGTGTGTGTGCGAAAGGCTTCCTGATGTGTGAGCTGTACAAGTCATACTTACCTGGCAGGAGAGATACCATGATCAAGAAGGTGGTTCACCCAGGGCGAGGCTCAGCCATTGCACTCCGGTTGTGCTGACCCTTGCGAATTCCCCAAATGTGGGAATCTCGACTGCATGATTTCTGGTAGTGGGGGACTGCGTTCGCGCTCTCCCCTGATATTATGTCAAAAGAAAGGAATGGTTTAGTGTTGGGGTGTTAAGTTGTAGTCACCTTGAAGTGCCGCCACAGAGTGCCGATGGTGGTTGTTCTTAGTCGTGGATGGTCAGTGGTTGACTAAAGCTCCGTTCAGCTTTTTCTGACGTCCTCTGGAGCCACTTGACTTTTGTTCATTCATTTTCACACTTTTGAGCGTTTAAAATTGCAGTACACTAATGCCTTCTTTAGAGCCCAAATTTAAAAGTACGTAGGGGCTTATTACTCCCTATTAAATAAACTGCTAAAAAAAAGTGCAACAAACCAAAAAAATGATTCCTCCCCACACACACGCACGTACAAATTTTTCAAAATAGAGAAATGTTACAGCCGTATCTGTCAACATTGTAAATATTACGTCAGTTGTGCAAAGTCCTTTCAAACAAGGGAGAAATCATTTTCAGTGTATTGGCAATTCTTTGCAGCCTTCTCCACCATCATAAAAAGACTGCATGATGCAATATTTTTTGGGCAAAGTGGTGCCCCATCTATGCCTGCGGTTCTAAAGACTGTCTTGCAGTGGATTCACACATGCGTCGTCTGCCTCCGTCTCCATAGACTTTGAATAGGGTGAAGTCCTTCGCTGCCAAACTGATTTGTGGGTTCCGCATGTTGCGTAGATAGCATTGCCTCTTGTCAAAAGTTGAGGGATTTTCCACTTTTCCAGCTTCAACGCATTTGCGTTAGCCAACCAAGTTGCGGCCACGCAGCTAGAGCTGGCCAATGAAATCGTGCACATTGGCGGGACTAATTCAAAGCACACGGGTTACTTATGCAGCGAGCTGGAAGAAACGTGGTTTGTTGTTCTTGGTATGATGGAGAAACGCCATCCGCCGCATTTTGCTGCAGAGCAGCTGTGTGAATCCAGGGTTATTGGTACCCACCTGCATTCTTGATTATAGAGGGTGTTCACTGACGTCACACATCCGGATATTTTGACTCAACGTCGCCATGTTGCGTGTCAAGCGTTATAGTACAGCGCCAGTTTTCCCTTTGATCTAATGCAGTCGTGCGTTCACAACTTAAAAACATGAGTTGCCAAAATCGGACGAAAATCGTCAGATAACCGCACCCGAATTGCAGCAGAAGGCAGAGGTGAACAGCGGGAGTACATGAGAACGCTGGATGGCCCTAATTTTTGGGCTCCGATCTGCTCTTGCAACCGAGAACAATGCGCTTATGTGGCAAGGTAAATTGATAAAATGTGCTATTTCCCGCTTAGCTCGAGTTATGCGAAAGGAAACACTGCATTGTGGGAAATGAGAGCAGTATTTAAAAATCCCAACAAAAATAAACCCCTTCCAAAAAACAGGAGTAACCCTGAGTATGGGTATAAACCTTGATCTGTACTACAGTCTGGTAGGATCACAGCCCCTGTACCCTCTGGTTTATTTAGTTGCTAGATTTGAACACCATGAGTGCGTTTGGTGTGTGTGCGAAAGGCTTCCTGATGTGTGAGCTGTACAAGTCATACTTACCTGGCAGGGGAGATACCATGATCAAGTAGGTGGTTCACTCAGGGCGAGGCTCAGCCATTGCACTCCGGTTGTGCTGACCCTTGCAAATTCCCCAAATGTGGGAGTCTCGACTGCATAATTTCTGGTAGTGGGGGACTGCGTTCGCGCTCTCCCCTGATATTATGTCAAAAGAAAGGAATGGTTTAGTGTTGGGGTGTTAAGTTGTAGTCACCTTGAAGTGCCGCCACAGAGTGCCGATGGTGGTTGTTCTTAGTCGTGGATGGTCAGTGGTTGACTAAAGCTCCGTTCAGCTTTTTCTGACGTGCTCTGGAGCCACTTGACTTTGGTTTATTCATTTTCACACTTTTGAGCATTTAAAATTGCAGTACACTAATGCCTTCTTTAGAGCCCAAATTTAAAAGTACGTAGGGGCTTATTACTCCCTATTAAATAAACTGCTAAAAAAAAGTGCAACAAACCAAAAAAATGATTCCCCCCCCCCCCCCCCCCCACACACACACGCACGTACAAATTTTTCAAAATAGAGAAATGTTACAGCCGTATCTGTCAACATTGTAAATATTACGTCAGTTGTGCAAAGTCCTTTCAAATAGAGCTGGGCGATACTGAGAATTTTGGTATCGATCCGATACCAAGTAAATACAGGGCCAGTATCGTCGATACCGATACCGATACATTTTCATATTAAGCTCTATCTGCCATGAAATTGCTGATCTTTTTGTTAAAACTTACGATAGAATTTTAGCAAACTTTATAGGTGACAGCAAAATACTTTATTGTCACAATTAACATTTTTGTTTTGAAACAATGGAACAGTAATAATCAAAGTTTTTCTTAACATTAGGAAATAAACATTTTTTAAGGAATAAAAGGAAAAACCACAATACAGAATTTTCTTCCTTTCAGAACAAATTGTTTTTTAAAGACTGAATGATTAATGTTGTTCTTGAAATTGAATATAACTGGATTTTGATGGTTATGCAGTTATTTACATCATTAATGCAGTTATTGAACTACATGGTTGTTGCTGATTCACTGAGTCATAGTCTCAGATTTTAAGAGAATACAGTTTATTAAATAGTACTATACCTTAATCCTAATAACATGGAAACCTGACACGTGCCTTGCCTTAAATATGATACCATACTTCCTAAAAAAGATTGAATCATTTAAATGTGTAACAATACAGTAAAATGTTATGTCTGTGTGACTTTTTTCTATAATAGTTGTTCAATAAAAAGTTGTTTCATGAATAACCTTATTGCCTTCATCATATTTTTATTTTTCCAAAAATGATATGTTAAACATAGAGGTTGTCTTTTAATCAGTCGTCCTGTATTCAGGCCAATACAGTGTGTACTTGTGTAATTTTGTTTGCACTGTGTGCACTTTCCTGTTGCTTTAACTATATAAATTTCCCTGTTGTGGAATAAATAAAGGATTATCTTAATTTTATTTTATCTTAGATAACACCTTTCTTACAAGGTCTTAATTATATATATATATTTTTAGCTGGCTCCAGTAACATATGATTTAAGTAACATACTTTGAAAGTTAATATGAATTGATGCTGCAGATAAGCACTCTGATCTGGATCCTCTGTTGGACTGAAAAGTATCTGCCAGTGACTTCT
The DNA here is from genome assembly GCA_018398805.1 of Hirundichthys speculiger. Classification (NCBI taxonomy): domain Eukaryota; kingdom Metazoa; phylum Chordata; class Actinopteri; order Beloniformes; family Exocoetidae; genus Hirundichthys; species Hirundichthys speculiger. The sequence goes on along the minus strand of JAGFBZ010002534.1, from coordinate 7,682 downwards.
GTTTCAGGGTTGAAGGTCTGTCAGGATCAGGGAACGGGGAAAGTCTCTCCTCTTCTCTCCGTTTCTGCGTTTCAAGCGCATTGTTTTTCATGTGCTTGTATACATTTTTGGTGTTTCCACTGTATTTTACGGACTTTTCACAAACTACACAACTTGTCGTCGTTTCGTTTTCATGATTCAAATAGAGCCAAACCTCACTCCTTTTCCTTTCTGCCATCCTGGATTCTTCTGCTCTGTTGTCCCTCTCCGTGATGTTGTGTTTCGATGAGGGGGGAGAGAGCGCTGAGTAGTTGGGTCCGGGGGGAGGGGCCAGGCTGAGTACCTGAATGTTTGCCACCACGTGACGGTACCGTAAAAGACTAGACGAGAGGGGAGGGGGAGGAGGACACAGCGCCAGCGTCTCAGGCTCAGACTTCAATGAATTCATACTTTACAGCAGTCAGCGCTTGTGTGAGAGAAGAAAAGCTTGAGGATCGATCTTTTTACACGAGTATCATTTGATATCAATACCAGCGTTGGTATCGATATTATCGATATTTAGATCGATCCGCCCACCTCTACTTTCAAACAAGGGAGAAATCATTTTCAGTGTATTGGCAATTCTTTGCAGCCTTCTCCACCATCATAAAAAGACTGCATGATGCAATATTTTTTGGGCAAAGTGGTGCCCCATCTATGCCTGCGGTTCTAAAGACTGTCTTGCATTGGATTCACACATGCGTCGTCTGCCTCCGTCTCCATAGACTTTGAATAGGGTGAAGTCCTTCGCTGCCAAACTGATTTGTGGGTTCCGCATGTTGCGTAGATAGCATTGCCTCTTGTCAAAAGTTGAGGGATTTTCCACTTTTCCAGCTTCAACGCATTTGCGTTAGCCAACCAAGTTGCGGCCACGCAGCTAGAGCTGGCCAATGAAATCGTGCACATTGGCGGGACTAATTCAAAGCACACGGGTTACTTGTGCAGCGAGCTGGAAGAAACGTGGTTTGTTGTTCTTGGTATGACGGAGAAACGCCATCCGCCGCATTTTGCTGCAGAGCAGCTGTGTGAATCCAGGGTTATTGGTACCCACCTGCATTCTTGATTATAGAGGGTGTTCACTGACGTCACACATCCGGATATTTTGACTCAACGTCGCCATGTTGCATGTCAAGCGTTATAGTACAGCGCCAGTTTTCCCTTTGATCTAATGCAGTCGTGCGTTCACAACTTAAAAACATGAGTTGCCAAAATCGGACGAAAATCGTCAGATAACCGCACCTGAATTGCAGCAGAAGGCAGAGGTGGACAGCGGGAGTACATGAGAACGCTGGATGGCCCTAATTTTTGGGCTCCGATCTGCTCTTGCAACCGAGAACAATGCGCTTATGTGGCAAGGTAAATTGATAAAATGTGCTATTTCCCGCTTAGCTCGAGTTATGCGAAAGGAAACACTGCATTGTGGGAAATGAGAGCAGTATTTAAAAATCCCAACAAAAATAAACCCCTTCCAAAAAACAGGAGTAACCCTGAGTATGGGTATAAACCTTGATCTGTACTACAGTCTGGTAGGATCACAGCCCCTGTACCCTCTGGTTTATTTAGTTGCTAGATTTGAACACCATGAGTGCGTTTGGTGTGTGTGCGAAAGGCTTCCTGATGTGTGAGCTGTACAAGTCATACTTACCTGGCAGGGGAGATACCATGATCAAGAAGGTGGTTCACCCAGGGCGAGGCTCAGCCATTGCACTCCGGTTGTGCTGACCCTTGCGAATTCCCCAAATGTGGGAATCTCGACTGCATAATTTCTGGTAGTGGGGGACTGCGTTCGCGCTCTCCCCTGATATTATGTCAAAAGAAAGGAATGGTTTAGTGTTGGGGTGTTACGTTGTAGTCACCTTGAAGTGCCGCCACAGAGTGCCGATGGTGGTTGTTCTTAGTCGTGGATGGTCAGTGGTTGACTAAAGCTCCGTTCAGCTTTTTCTGACGTGCTCTGGAGCCACTTGACTTTGGTTTATTCATTTTCACACTTTTGAGCGTTTAAAATTGCAGTACACTAATGCCTTCTTTAGAGCCCAAATTTAAAAGTACGTAGGGGCTTATTACTCCCTATTAAATAAACTGCTAAAAGAAAGTGCAACAAACCAAAAAATGTGATTCCTCCCCACCACACACACACACGCACGTACAAATTTTTCAAAATAGAGAAATGTTACAGCCGTATCTGTCAACATTGTAAATATTACGTCAGTTGTGCAAAGTCCTTTCAAACAAGGGAGAAATCATTTTCAGTGTATTGGCAATTCTTTGCAGCCTTCTCCACCATCATAAAAAGACTGCATGATGCAATATTTTTTGGGCAAAGTGGTGCCCCATCTATGCCTGCGGTTCTAAAGACTGTCTTGCAGTGGATTCACACATGCGTCGTCTGCCTCCGTCTCCATAGACTTTGAATAGGGTGAAGTCCTTCGCTGCCAAACTGATTTGTGGGTTCCGCATGTTGCGTAGATAGCATTGCCTCTTGTCAAAAGTTGAGGGATTTTCCACTTTTCCAGCTTCAACGCATTTGCGTTAGCCAACCAAGTTGCGGCCACGCAGCTAGAGCTGGCCAATGAAATCGTGCACATTGGCGGGACTAATTCAAAGCACACGGGTTACTTGTGCAGCGAGCTGGAAGAAACGTGGTTTGTTGTTCTTGGTATGACGGAGAAACGCCATCCGCCGCATTTTTTTGCTGCAGGGAGCAGCATTCTGTGTGACCAATCTCCATCCAGGGTTTATTGGTACCCACCTGCATTCTTGATTATAGAGGGTGTTCACTGACGTCACACATCCGGATATTTTGACTCAACGTCGCCATGTTGCGTGTCAAGCGTTATAGTACAGCGCCAGTTTTCCCTTTGATCTAATGCAGTCGTGCGTTCACAACTTAAAAACATGAGTTGCCAAAATCGGACGAAAATCGTCAGATAACCGCACCCGAATTGCAGCAGAAGGCAGAGGTGAACAGCGGGAGTACATGAGAACGCTGGATGGCCCTAATTTTTGGCCCCCGATCTGCTCTTGCAAACCGAGAACAATGCGCTTATGTGGCAAGGTAAATTGATAAAATGTGCTATTTCCCGCTTAGCTCGAGTTATGCGAAAGGAAACACTGCATTGTGGGAAATGAGAGCAGTATTTAAAAATCCCAACAAAAATAAACCCCTTCCAAAAAACAGGAGTAACCCTGAGTATGGGTATAAACCTTGATCTGTACTACAGTCTGGTAGGATCACAGCCCCTGTACCCTCTGGTTTATTTAGTTGCTAGATTTGAACACCATGAGTGCGTTTGGTGTGTGTGCGAAAGGCTTCCTGATGTGTGAGCTGTACAAGTCATACTTACCTGGCAGGGGAGATACCATGATCAAGAAGGTGGTTCACCCAGGGCGAGGCTCAGCCATTGCACTCAGGTTGTGCTGACCCTTGCGAGTTCCCCAAGTGTGGGAATCTCGACTGCATAATTTCTGGTAGTGGGGGACTGCGTTTCGCGCTCTCCCTGATATTATGTCAAAAGAAAGGAATGGTTTAGTGTTGGGGTGTTATGTTGTAGTCACCTTGAAGTGCCGCCACAGAGTGCCGATGGTGGTTGTTCTTAGTCGTGGATGGTCAGTGGTTGACTAAAGCTCCGTTCAGCTTTTTCTGACGTGCTATGGAGCCACTTGACTTTGGTTTATTCATTTTCACACTTTTGAGCGTTTAAAATTGCAGTACACTAATGCCTTCTTTAGAGCCCAAATTTAAAAGTACGTAGGGGCTTATTACTCCCTATTAAATAAACTGCTAAAAAAAAGTGCAACAAACCAAAAAAATGATTCCTCCCCACACACACACACACGCACGTACAAATTTTTCAAAATAGAGAAATGTTACAGCCGTATCTGTCAACATTGTAAATATTACGTCAGTTGTGCAAAGTCCTTTCAAACAAGGGAGAAATCATTTTCAGTGTATTGGCAATTCTTTGCAGCCTTCTCCACCATCATAAAAAGACTGCATGATGCAATATTTTTTGGGCAAAGTGGTGCCCCATCTATGCCTGCGGTTCTAAAGACTGTCTTGCAGTGGATTCACACATGCGTCGTCTGCCTCCGTCTCCATAGACGTTGAATAGGGTGAAGTCCTTTGCTGCCAAACTGATTTGTGGGTTCCGCATGTTGCGTAGATAGCATTGCCTCTTGTCAAAAGTTGAGGGATTTTCCACTTTTCCAGCTTCAACGCATTTGCGTTAGCCAACCAAGTTGCGGCCACGCAGCTAGAGCTGGCCAATGAAATCGTGCACATTGGCGGGACTAATTCAAGCACACGGGTTACTTGTGCAGCGAGCTGGAAGAAACGTGGTTTGTTGTTCTTGGTATGACGGAGAAACGCCATCCGCCGCATTTTGCTGCAGAGCAGCTGTGTGAATCCAGGGTTATTGGTACCCACCTGCATTCTTGATTATAGAGGGTGTTCACTGACGTCACACATCCGGATATTTTGACTCAACGTCGCCATGTTGCGTGTCAAGCGTTATAGTACAGCGCCAGTTTTCCCTTTGATCTAATGCAGTCGTGCGTTCACAACTTAAAAACATGAGTTGCCAAAATCGGACGAAAATCGTCAGATAACCGCACCCGAATTGCAGCAGAAGGCAGAGGTGAACAGCGGGAGTACATGAGAACGCTGGATGGCCCTAATTTTTGGGCTCCGATCTGCTCTTGCAACCGAGAACAATGCGCTTATGTGGCAAGGTAAATTGATAAAATGTGCTATTTCCCGCTTAGCTCGAGTTATGCGAAAGGAAACACTGCATTGTGGGAAATGAGAGCAGTATTTAAAAATCCCAACAAAAATAAACCCCTTCCAAAAAACAGGAGTAACCTTGAGTATGGGTATAAACCTTGATCTGTACTACAGTCTGGTAGGATCACAGCCCCTGTACCCTCTGGTTTATTTAGTTGCTAGATTTGAACACCATGAGTGCGTTTGGTGTGTGTGCGAAAGGCTTCCTGATGTGTGAGCTGTACAAGTCATACTTACCTGGCAGGGGAGATACCATGATCAAGAAGGTGGTTCACCCAGGGCAAGGCTCAGCCATTGCACTCAGGTTGTGCTGACCCTTGCGAGTTCCCCAAGTGTGGGAATCTAGACTGCATAATTTCTGGTAGTGGGGGACTGCGTTTGCGCTCTCCCCTGATATTATGTCAAAAGAAAGGAATGGTTTAGTGTTGGGGTGTTATGTTGTAGTCACCTTGAAGTGCCGCCACAGAGTGCCGTTGGTGGTTGTTCTTATTTGTGGATGGTCAGTGGTTGACTAAAGCTCTGTTCAGCTTTTTCTGACGTGCTCTGGAGCCACTTGACTTTGGTTTATTCATTTTCACACTTTTGAGCGTTTAAAATTGCAGTACACTAATGCCTTCTTTAGAGCCCAAATTTAAAAGTACGTAGGGGCTTATTACTCCCTATTAAATAAACTGCTAAAAAAAAGTGCAACAAACCAAAAATGTGATTCCTCCCCACACACACACACACGCACGTACAAATTTTTCAAAATAGAGAAATGTTACAGCCGTATCTGTCAACATTGTAATATTAACGTCAGTTGTGCAAAGTCCTTTCAAACAAGGGAGAAATCATTTTCAGTGTATTGGCAATTCTTTGCAGCCTTCTCCACCATCATAAAAAGACTGCATGATGCAATATTTTTTGGGCAAAGTGGTGCCCCATCTATGCCTGCGGTTCTAAAGACTGTCTTGCAGTGGATTCACACATGCGTCGTCTGCCTCCGTCTCCATAGACGTTGAATAGGGTGAAGTCCTTTGCTGCCAAACTGATTTGTGGGTTCCGCATGTTGCGTAGATAGCATTGCCTCTTGTCAAAAGTTGAGGGATTTTCCACTTTTCCAGCTTCAACGCATTTGCGTTAGCCAACCAAGTTGCGGCCACGCAGCTAGAGCTGGCCAATGAAATCGTGCACATTGGCGGGACTAATTCAAAGCACACGGGTTACTTGTGCAGCGAGCTGGAAGAAACGTGGTTTGTTGTTCTTGGTATGACGGAGAAACGCCATCGCGCCGCATTTTTGCTGCAGAGCAGCTGTGTGAATCCAGGTTTTGGTACCCACCTGCATTCTTGATTATAGAGGGTGTTCACTGACGTCACACATCCGGATATTTTGACTCAACGTCGCCATGTTGCGTGTCAAGCGTTATAGTACAGCGCCAGTTTTCCCTTTGATCTAATGCAGTCGTGCGTTCACAACTTAAAAACATGAGTTGCCAAAATCGGACGAAAATCGTCAGATAACCGCACCCGAATTGCAGCAGAAGGCAGAGGTGAACAGCGGGAGTACATGAGAACGCTGGATGGCCCTAATTTTTTGGCCCGATCTGCTCTTGCAACCAAGAACAATGCGCTTATGTGGCAAGGTAAATTGATAAAATGTGCTATTTCCCGCTTAGCTCGAGTTATGCGAAAGGAAACACTGCATTGTGGGAAATGAGAGCAGTATTTAAAAATCTCAACAAAAATAAACCCCTTCCAAAAAACAGAGTAATGAGTATGGTAACCTTGATCTGTACTACAGTCTGGTAGGATCACAGCCCTGTACCCTCTGGTTTATTTAGTTGCTAGATTTGAACACCATGAGTGCGTTTGGTGTGTGTGCGAAAGGCTTCCTGATGTGTGAGCTGTACAAGTCATACTTACCTGGCAGGGGAGATACCATGATCAAAAAGGTGGTTCACCCAGGGTGAGGCTCAGCCATTGCACTCCGGTTGTGCTGACCCTTGCGAATTCCCCAAATGTGGGAATCTCGACTGCATAATTTCTGGTAGTGGGGGACTGCGTTCGCGCTCTCCCCTGATATTATGTCAAAAGAAAGGAATGGTTTAGTGTTGGGGTGTTATGTTGTAGTCACCTTGAAGTGCCGCTACAGAGTGCCGATGGTGGTTGTTCTTAGTTGTGGATGGTCAGTGGTTGACTAAAGCTCTGTTCAGCTTTTTCTGACGTGCTCTGGAGCCACTTGACTTTGGTTCATTCATTTTCACACTTTTGAGCGTTTAAAATTGCAGTACACTAATGCCTTCTTTAGAGCCCAAATTTAAAAGTACGTAGGGGCTTATTACTCCCTATTAAATAAACTGCTAAAAAAAAGTGCAACAAACCAAAAATGTGATTCCTCCCCACACACACACACACGCACGTACAAATTTTTCAAAATAGAGAAATGTTACAGCCGTATCTGTCAACATTGTAAATATTACGTCAGTTGTGCAAAGTCCTTTCAAACAAGGGAGAAATCATTTTCAGTGTATTGGCAATTCTTTGCAGCCTTCTCCACCTCATAAAAAGACTGCAGATGCAATATTTTTTGGGCAAAGTGGTGCCCCATCTATGCCTGCGGTTCTAAAGACTGTCTTGCAGTGGATTCACACATGCGTCGTCTGCCTCCGTCTCCATAGACTTTGAATAGGGTGAAGTCCTTTGCTGCAAACTGATTTGTGGGTTCCGCATGTTGCGTAGATAGCATTGCCTCTTGTCAAAAGTTGAGGGATTTTCCCTTTTCCAGCTTAACGCATTTGCGTAGCCAACCAAGTTGCGGCCACGCAGCTAGAGCTGGCCAATGAAATCGTGCCATGGGGGACTCATTCAAAGCACACGGGTTACTGTGCAGCGAGCTGGAA
>JAGFBZ010002533.1:0-40390 GCA_018398805.1 Hirundichthys speculiger | reverse complement strand
TAAACTGGCGGGTGTCAACTCGCATTACAGGGCATTATCGCCATCTACTGTTAAAGAGTATGAATGACACTCTTTATATATATATATATATATATATATATATATATATATATATATATATATATATATATATATATATATATATATATATAAATACTCATGGATTTCATACATTTCAAAAGTTCTTCATAAACTTCAAGACATGTATGATTACGAGATTAACGAAAGTGGATTAGTTTCATTCCACTGAGCAGATTGTGGTGTTTCTGGAGTCAGCCCCCTGCTGTGGCTCTGTTAGAGGGATGGGAATTTCACACTCTTTCTGCGTGGCTTAACAGCACGGATGCATGTTCTCTGCAGGTGGTGGAACAGCTTTCATTGATTACTGTGGCAAAGCTCAGCCACTAGAAGCTGAGGGAACATGACATCTTTGAATTCTAATGCTAAAAATGCTATCATCCCACATCTGCATGTGCTACGAGCACCATTTGTGATCACATACATGGAGATAAGCCTTCGTCGCTGGATGGCGTTCACAGAAATTATGTTGTCACTCGGGCAGAAGTTTGTTATGGCTGCTGCATTGTGTGTTGTGCTTGCGATATGATTATGTCGGAGGGAAAGAGGATACGATCAGTCGTTACATCCTGTTGGGGAAAGAATATTCTCATGTAAATGTGAAACACAGAGCTTCTTCTTGGGGCTAAATCACTGTCAAGGTTTCTGCTGTAAATATACTCAACTGTTAAAACTGGAATATATACCGTATTTTGACGATAAGTCGCTCTAAAAACCGAGTGGTTCGAGCTCAGACAAACGAGGCCTGCAGGACAAACGTTCAAACAATCTTCAAACAATGTTCACAAAAGTTAACAAAAAGATCTAATGCAGCATTAGGTGATAACATGTGTATCATTGTGAATAAAGGAATAAAGTGACCCAGAACATTGTGGGAGCCAACCAGACCAGGACGGTTAACGGCCAGTTTGGGTTGAAACTCGTGTGATTAATGCAGAGAAAGGGAGCACTGACACATCAGTTTCACCCTTATTCCTCATCCCTAAAATGAATCTGAGGACTCGCCTGTGGTTAGTTAGCATGATAAATGTAGGCCAAGCATACCAATTTAAGATCTGGACAAAGTCTGCAGATTCTACCTCCTCCACTCCACAGTCTTCTATAAATACGAATCCCCTCGCTGTCTGCCTCAGTCGTTGCAGCCACCAGTTTCTCTTTCTGCTCTATTTGTCTTCACTCTCAGTCTGCTTGGCTTCCCTTTTCTGCCTCTCCTTTATATCAGTGGGTCTTTTTACATAAATGTGCTTATTTTTCTGAGCCCGGTGAATCCAGAGCAGGAACCCCCTTCGGCTGTATGTGCACTTAATATCGCGTTTTTCCTCCGACGTTAAGAGCTTTAGCAGACAATCATCCCCCGGCAAAGTGCTCCGCTCCACAATACGACAATCTCTCACAATCCCAGAAGTTGAACAGATAAAACAGATCAGTTGGGTAAAAGCTTTGTTTTGGATGCTGCAGCTATGCTGAACGTATCCGTAACAGCCTGCTCAATAGGCCTTAAAAGAAGATCTCAACAGATCGCAGCAGGGCTTTTAGTCGTCTCTTTCATACACGTCTTCTCGTGCCTCGAGTGCGTCTTTCTGCACTGTGATCTGGTTTATTGTTAAACGCTCTCAGAGGAGATCAATAGCCCAACGCTGCAGTCGCGGTCGGAGCATCACGTCTGCTCTCCTGCTGATAGGAACTAACATGACTTGTGAGTAGAAATGATTTAAAAAAAAACCTTTTAAATGTTACAATCAACACCACAGCATTAAAACCACATCCATCCAGATCTTCCATATTTGTCCAAAGTTCTCAAAAAGGACATAAATATCTCTGATCAGGCTGGTTTGTTCCTTAAAGGGGACATGATGTCTGAATGATTACTGTTTCTTTGCCAGCTTTTATTTAGATGTTTGAAGTCACAACCCACTCAGCATCATAACACATCTCAAAGGAGAATCTGTCACCGGTGCAAGAGTGTGAGTTAAGTTTGGAGGTGAGGTGTGTGTTTACAGCCAACGATCAATTATTTATGATTGTTTTCAGGAGCCTTTCAGTGAAATGTTGGGTTTTATATATATATATATATATATATATATATATATATATATATATATATATATATATATATATTTTTTTTTTTTTTTTTTTTTTTTTTTTTTTTTTTTTTTCTGAGCTGCATTGAACGTACAATAATATTAGTCTCCAGTTGCTGTGCAACGTTAATCACATGACTTCGGTGTGAACGTCTCTGCTCTGCTGCTGACCATCATTTACGCTTGGTCAAGACATGTTGCCTGGCAACCAAAACTGGTGTCCAACAGAGGTGATCAGCAGCCCAATTTCTTTTCTTTTTTTTCCTGGATAAAAAAAAACAGTACATTATCACTTTCAGTATGTAAACCAGACTTTGTTTGAAGGTTTCTTTAGAAGTCTGTTTGACTTCAGATATGACACTAAATGGAAAACTGAAAATGGAAGTTTGAAAATGGAAGGGAGGGGTGGGGAGTGTTGCTCACACATCACCATTTCAGCATTTTTCAGAATCTTTGATTAGTGACTTCCTGGATCCATTTCACACCAAAACAGGCCTAAACCATCACTACTACCAACTACTACCACAACCACCACCACAACCGTCACTACCACCATCACTACCACCACACCACTATCACCACCACAACCACCATCACTACCACCACACCACCACCACCACCTACCACCACCACCACTCATCACTACCACCACCATCACTACCACTACCACCACCATCACTACCACTACCACCACATACCACCACCCACTACCACCCACCACCATCACTACCACCACACCACCACCACACCACCCACCACCACCACTACCACACCCACCACCACACTACCACTACCACCACCACCCCAACCACCCACACACTACCACCGACCCACCACCACCACCACCACCAACCACCACCACACCCCACCACTCACCACACCCTACCACACCCACCACAACCACCACCTACCACCCCCTCCACCTAAACCCCCCCACCTCACTACCACCACCCACCCCCCCTCTCCACCACCACCACCACCACCCCACCCACCCACACCACCACTACCACCACCACCATCAACTAACCACACACCCACCATCACTACCACCACCACCACCACCATACCACCACAACCACTACCACCACCATCACTTACCACACTACCAACCACCCACCACACCACCACCACCACATCACTACCACACCACCCATCATCCACCACCATCCACCCACCACCACCATCACCACCACCCCCACCACATCATCCCCACAACATCCCATCCCACCACCATACACCACCACCACCACACCACCACCACCACCACCACCACAACCCCACCATCACACCACCACCCATCCCACACCACCACCATCACTAGCAGGACAGTGAACACATGGAGCAGATCTGATGTAACATGGAGGAATGACGCCAAGGTTTTGTTACAGTCCAAAATTTTTTTTAGACAGAATTGTTACTATTGCTACCTGAGTTGCTACCTGAACTGTAAAGTTCATGGATTTTTACCGTTCTCCATGTTTGTTTTAGCTTTTCATGTTTACCTGCCAATTGTTTTCCGGTTCTGCAGCAGCCAGTAACAGACTTTTCAAAACAAAAGCATGTGAGCAACATGTGTTTAACGCACGATAAAATAAAAGTCGGCGTTTATAAATTAATGCATTAACGTGATAATAACAAGTTAACATGCCTAGCCTTAATACATTTTATATATATATATATATATATATATATATATATATATATGTGCGTGTGTGTGTATATATATATATATATATATATATATGTATATGTATGTATGTATATATTTTGTTATATATATATATATGTATATGTATGTATGTATATATATTTGTTATATATATATATATATATATATATATATATATATATATATATATATATATACTGTATGAGAGGCCGTTTAGGAAACAATTCATACCTGCTCTTACATGTTACATCATACTCTCTTACAAACACTAGTATAGTCACGCACACTTACTACTATTGTCACACACATTTACCATCATACTCTCTCACTCTCACATACACTAGTATAGTCACGCACACTTACCATCATACTCTCTCACATACACTAGTATAGTCACGCACACTTACTACTATAGTCACACAGATTTACCATCATACTGTCTCACATACACTAGTATAGTCACGCACACTTACTACTATAGTCACACACATTTACCATCATACTGTCTCACATACACTAGTATAGTCACGCACACTTACTACTATAGTCACACACATTTACCATCATACTACTCTCTCACATACACTAGTATAGTCACGCACACTTACTACTATAGTCACACACATTTACCATCATACTCTCTCACATACACCAGTATAGTCACGCACACTTACTACTATAGTCACACACATTTACCATCATACTCTCTCACATACACTAGTATAGTCACTCACACTGACTACTATTGTCACACACATTTACCATCATACTCTCTCACATACACTAGTATAGTCACGCACACTTACTACTATAGTCACACACATTTACCATCATACTCTCTCACATACACTAGTATAGTCACGCACACTTACTACTATAGTCACACACATTTACCATCATACTCTCTCACATAGTATAGTCACGCACACTCACTACTATTGTCACACACATTTACCATCATACTCGCTCACATACACTAGTATAGTCATGCACACTTACTACTATAGTCACACACATTTACCATCATACTCTCTCACATACACTAGTATAGTCACGCACACTTACTACTATTGTCACACACATTTACCATCATACTCTCTTACATACACTAGTATAGTCACGCACACTTACTACTATTGTCACACACATTTACCATCATACTATTATGGATGGAACAACATGATAATGTATGAGAGAATAATATATGTGATGTGATGTGTGCAAGTATAGTAGTGAATGTATGAGAGAATAATGTGTGATGTGTGCAAGTATAGTAGTGAATGTATGAGAGAATAATGTGTGATGGGTGCAAGTATAGTATTGAATGTATGAGAGAATAATGTGTGATGTGTGCAAGTATAGTAGTATGTGTGTGAGAGTTTGATTGAAACGGAAGGCTACTTGAATTTCCAGTTTCTGATTGGCTCATCACGAGTGTAGGTACCGGATGTGTCTCTCTCTCCGGCGGGAGCTCAAGGACAATGTCCCTCCTCCTAAAGTTTGGATGTTAGGGTTAGGGTCATTCCCAGGGATAAACAGTACGTAATTTGTTCTGGTAGAATATTGTACTGTGGACGACCAGGGCGGCCAGTTGTTATTGTTGGTGGGCCTCTTGAAGTCAACATTTCCCTTTGGCTCATTTGCAATGATCTTGAGTTTTGAAATGAATTTATAATGGAACAAAAACATAAATGTAGGGCCTCCAGTGTTACAAAGCTCTCTTGATCGACACCTCTGTCAAACTGCTGGCTAAAGAAGAAAAGTGTCCGTGCATATCCATTAAGCTCAAAGGGTAACCGATCCAAAATCATGCTGTCATATCCACCTCTGTCAGTTTCCCTTGCAATGTGCTGAAGGCACCTCATTGCATTAGTGAAAAAAGTCCTAATACTCTCCTCATTACCATTTACTGCTAACAAAAAGTTGCTTTGAAAAAGAAGGAAGATTAGTGGGAAAATCATATTTGCAACTGCAGTTACTTACACAATTATAAAGTTGTACTTATAAAGCTGCCTTCTTGCTTTCACTCCCACACAGCTTTCATTTAGCTAGCAGTTAGCTCCCAGAGATGCACACCAATCAAGGAATGAGCTTATAGTAGCCTATTTCCTGTTTAAAAAACAAACTAACTTCCTTTTAGTCATTTTGAGTATAATAGTGTATATGAGAGAGTATGATAGTAAGTGTGTATGACAATAGTAGTGTATGTGAGAGAGTATGATGGTAAGTGTGTGTGACAATAGTAGTGTATGTGAGAGAGTATGATGGTAAGTATGTGTGACAATAGTAGTGTATGTGAGAGAGTATGATGGTAAGCGTGTGTGACTTTACTAGTGTTTGTGAGAGAGTATGATGGTAAGTGTGCGTGACTATACTAATGTTTGTGAGAGAGTATGATGCTAAGTGTGTGTGACTATACTAGTGTTTGTGAGAGAGTATGATGCTAAGTGTGTGTGTGTGTGTGTGACAATAGTAGTAAGTGTGTGTGACTATACTAGTGCATGTGAGAGAGTATGATATTATGTGTGCGTGACTATACTAGTGTTTGTGAGAGAGTATGATGGTAAGTGTGTGTGACAATAGTAGTGTATCTGAGAGAGTATGATGGTAAGTGTGTGTGACTATACTAGTGTTTGTGAGAGAGTATGATAGTATGTGTGTGTGACTACTAGTGTTTGTGAGAGAGTATGATGGTAAGTGTGTGTGTGTGACAATAGTAGTACGTGTGTGTGACTATACTAGTGTTTGTGAGAGAGTATGATGTAACATGTGAGAGCAAGTATGAATTGTTTCCTAAATGGCCTCTCATAATACTGTCATGTCTTATGCATGATTTCAGTCCATCATGGATTTTGCTTGCGAAGTCGAATGACAAGCAGCGACCATTTGTTGGCATTTCTAGAGCTAAATACTTTCTTACACTGTAAATAAATCACACTCACCGTAGGGAAGGGGAGGGCAGAATTTACATATAAATACATTAACACTTTTTTATGATGTACTCCGTATTCCCCTGTTTGAAAGACCAGAAATTTCCACTGGTCCTTTAGACTGAGCAGCGTGACATACTTCAGCTTCATGAGAAGAAAAAAAAGAGAAGAAAGAAAGAATCGGGAAAATTGGAGCGCTGTGAAAATGGCGTCCACTAGGTGGCAGCACCGGTCGAGACCGGCTGTTACCGCTGCATCTGGGGGTTTAGCCTGTTGTGTAAACTTCCACTGGCTAGGAGGGTGCGAGGGTGAGGACAAAACAGGGAGGAATATGAATCAGCCGAAGCTCACGTGAAATTCAAGCTTTGTTCCTGTAAATTCAGCAAAGGAACAGATCAGGACTGATTGTGATGAGTGGTGGTTCTGTCTACTTCTGTTGAATAACTGGAGGAAGCTGTCGTAGTCGGGTCGCTATTCACACTTTGAAATGACTGATTGCATCCATGCGAAGGATACGTCAATCATGCATCTCTGCACTGGGAGTTATTAGGTAATTAAGCCTCGGTTGACGCGTGTCCCAGAAGAGATGTGTCAGTGTGATGGATTTAATGCACTAACACCTGCTGAGAATCCACCACCCTATCCGGTCCCAGGTGGAACCCATTTTCAGATTTCCAGATCAGATTATGTGGCGAAGCCCTCGTCAGGATGAGGCCACTGAATGACTGATAATTGGAGGGTAAATGGATCTACCGGCAGAGCAACTAATGTAAAGTAATTGGATCGTTTGTTTCCTTGACTTTAGGGTGTGTGTGTGTCTCCATGTGGGAAGCTGTCAGAAACACACCCCTCACCTTTAGGGAAACTGTTAGGAAGACAATTAGCCGTGAAATGACTCGTGGTGCCTCTTATTCAACATTAACTGTAACAGCTGTCTGGTGCCTCAAACTGTTTCATCACTAATTTGAGTTCAAATCACACAATTAGTGATTGAATCTACGAAAAAAAAAAAAGAAGGGAGTGCTCCTGTCTGATTCCTCCACTTCTTGCTGAATTCGTTCATCTTGGAAAGAAGAAATCCTCCAAATGGTGAATAATAATAGCAAATAATTGATCATTTTCACAGCTGAGATGAAAAAACAGGTTAATTAATAATTAAGCTTTAATAATTAAGACTTAGGCGGCCGCATGATAAGGATTTAATACATCACCATGTCAAATAACAAAATACCTGTAAGAATCCCATCTGTCTCATATCTGTTTTTCATTTTTAACAGGTATTTTAACTCTTACAATACATTAGGACCTGGAGCAAAACTTCACTGGCAGGTTATTTATATCTGCTCCACACATCACAAAGTAACTGAGATTCACAGAGATAGTTTTTTTCTTTTTTTAATCTGCTGCCATCAACTGAAAAAGATCACATCAACATTAGATTAAACCTTTAGATTCAGGATAAAGAATTACAATCCTTTTTTATTCACCATCAGAAAAAATATTGAAATTAATGCACTCGTAAATTAATTTTTTAACTCTACAGGGTTGAAAAAATATAATATAGTATATATATTATGCTATATATTCTATATATTATAGAAAATATTGCAATTCCTCATTGTTTGTTTACTGAAGTTGACAATTTGGCTGATAAAAGATCTGAATACAGTAAAAAAAAAAAAAATTAGATCACTTTAAACAGTCTAAGTGCTTTGTAATCTGTGGAAATAATCATTATTCTTCTTCCTGCGTGGCCGTTAATACGTAGCTCAAATTCAGATCAAATCCTCTCCAGATTCAGTCTGTTAAAAATAAAGCCACTAAATATCAGCAGCATCTTGGTAAACTGCTTTGGAAATGTGGCTGATGCCCCGACTGTAGAAAACTTTCACTCTCTTGTCCAAAGTGCTCACTTATGGCTGCAGAAAGGTCAGGAAAGGTCAATGTCCAACATGGTGATTTCCCTGTCCATCACTGGTCCCACTTTATCTCCCAGTCCTGCCCCCTGTTAAAGACTGTTACGCTGCTGAAACAGCACCAGCCAGGGTGTAAACTGAGGCCCAGTGGAAGGGCTGGGAGGGTAAAGCTTTACATTTGGTTCATGTGCTCGTGGAAAAGACCTAAAATGGTTCTGATGTGGTCCACTGGTGCTAAAAAGATGCAACCGATTTTTGAAAGCATTATAGGAAAAGGCACTGTACGTTGGTTATTGTTCATAATGTAAAAGTATAATAATATAATTATTATCGTCAATTTATGCAGGCAATAATAACTTTATGCAGATATGTATTAAACCTTTGAGCGCCAAAGCGGCAATATTGCGACAAGCAGCATTGCTGACTATAACAGGTTGTATCTATAAATGTGATGCTGAATCTTGTTACTACTTTTCACCAGGAGATGGTGGACATGTGCACCTGTAATCTGAGAACCATTTTTGGTGGTGGTGCTATTCAAACACCCTGCTATTCAAACACCCTGCTATTCAAACACCCTGCTATTCCCTGCTATTCAAACACTACTACCACTGCTTCAGCACTACTACCACTGCTGCGCAGTGGTAGTAGTGCTGAACTACAGAGTGTTTTTTCATTTACTCAGGATGCTGAGAGGCCAGTTTACCATCCACTAAGTACTTTATCAGGTTCTGCCTAACTCTGAATCAGAGGAGGAAGACATGCATTTGTTCAGTGAAGCAGAAACTGACATTAGTAGTGACGGTGAGTCCGAGCGTCATAGTCCACAATCAGATGCTTCACCTCAGTGTGGTCGGGGTGGAAACATTTTGTGATCACCAAGCAGGTGGAGGTGTCAGGGGGCTTATAACACCACAAATATGGAAAAATGTAGCAGGGATGAAAACAACCGCGGTTGTCCTGGCAGACGCGGGAGAAGAAGCGGGAAAACAAACACACCGCTAATGGTGCACCGGAAATCATGGTGATGATGATGATGATGATGAAGATGATGATGGTGGCAGCTGTGAGTTGTTGAGAGAAAAGGAAGAGTATTGAAAGTGGAGCCTACATTTTGATGAGTCTGTTGGTTTTTGTGGAGACGATCTGACAAATTCTGAGCTCATTGATTTCATCCCTTTTTCAAATGATGAATTCTGGAGCCTCATCACCAATCAAACAAATAGAAAAGGCAACCAGTTGTTTGAAAGGGAAATATTGAAACCAAACTCCAGATTTCATGACTTTATGATGTGATTGTGCATGGGGTTTGAGGAAAAATCTGAAACTGAGGACTACTGGGCATGTTTGGGCAGGTGATGTCACAATAATCAAATAAGATGACAAATCTATTGAATTGAATCTATTGAATTTTGGTTCATACTGAAAATATTTCTCATTTACAGTATGTCTTTATCTCAAACCACTTTAAAGTTATAGCCTTTTGAAACCTTGATATCAAAATTGAATATATTGAATATGGCCACCACCTTGTGATGTCATAATATGCAAATTATATGAATAATTTCACTCCCATCACAGACTTTGAATCATACTGAACAATTTTCTTGTTGACAATCTACCTGTATCTCAAACTGCTTTCAAGTTACAGCCTTTTGAAATCTTGATATCAAAATCGGATATTTTCTTGAAAAAACTCTGGCACCTAAAGGGTTAAGATGAGGATCCAATGAACGCTGAAATTTGTACCAAAAACACAGAAATGAGCTCAGTGTTTCAGTGTCAGTCTGCACTTCTGCTCAGCCGTGACCACCTCTGGCAGAAACATCAGCCAGGTGAAATTGCACATAATCAACTCGTGACTCTCTTTGACATTTCCATACAAGCTGCTCCACCTCAATCATCTCCCCCACGTGAAATTTAATATGCCAACACACATGCAGCAGAGTTAACATAAGGTTGCAGTGAAAAGGACGTTTTAATGACGTTACCCGGACCCGATCACACCAGGTGAGCATGTCCCTGCGGCTCTTCATCGTGAGGTAGTTTCTGCACTAACATGCATGACTTTTCTACTGCTCTGAACCCTCCCTGGCGTGTATTTAACATCACTATGCTCAGTGTGGTTACTTACTGTCCTTCTCTGCATACAGCGCCACTCACACGTCATTAACAGTCCCGTAAAGAAAAGACTTTACGTTCAGACAAACATGAGTCCGGTCTGAAATGGGCCCGGCTAATTCCGGTCCATCGGGTCAGCTGTGCTAAAAATGAGAAGCGGTCCTTTCGACAGCAGGCTGGACTGACTCTAAACCAGTCGTTAAACTTATGGTTGTAAATCAGAAGCCTCATTAAATAAAAAAAGTAAAAAGCACCAAAACGCTCAGATGTGCTTTTGGGAAAGACTCGTGGTTAAAGATGTTGAAAAGTTTTTTTTCAATAAAATAAATGATAATCATTTTTCTTTGAGTGTTTTGAAAGAAGCTCCTAAATGTAAGCGTTTAGCAAGCAGTAATACAGTATCTTTTTAAATAAATAAAAAAAGATATGAAATGGTACAAAAACAGTGCCACAGTTTGCTGATCACTTGACTCAATTTTTTTCCGTGGAAATTGTGCTATTTGTGATGACTAATAAGCTGATGGAAGAATAGACGAAGGAGAAGCTATTGATTTTCTTGCTGTGGTCATATAGAAACAAAAACCTTTCAGAAGCAAAGATTTTGTCCTTTTTAGCTTCTCCTTTAAGAATTACACACTAATTATCCATGAGAACCAGGTACTGTTCAGTCTGGCGGGGCCTGACGGGGCCTGGCAGGGGCGGGCGGGGCCTGGCGGGGGTCGGCGGGGCCCCTCGTGGCCTGGCGGGGGTGGGTAGGGCCTGGCGGGGGTGGGCGGGCCCCTCGTGCCCTGGCGGGGCCTGACGGGGGTGGGCGGGGCCCCTCGTTGGCGTATATATCTGTGTGCTGACCAGGACCCCAGTCTTCCAGAACAGCACGTCGACCAACCTCCTCCTTCTGCAGAGCTGCTCACACTCGATGATGGTGATGAATTAATCAAGAGCTTTTGATTAGCAGCTCCCACCGCCACTTACTCTCTTAGAGAGCTTTTACACCGACGGGTTTCGCCTAAGACTTCCTGCAACAGATGATTTTCAGGTCTTAGCCACCTAATTCTACAGACATAAAGGGTGAATTCCAGTACCTCCCTTAACCCTCAATCTCAAACCCTCAATTTAGCTCCCGCTAAAAGTGCTGTCCCCATTCTAAGAACGTCAAGTTGAGGGACAAGATTGAGGGCTGTATTGCCCTCAATATTGAGATTCTTCAGCACCACCCTTGGTAGTAAGGGCTAGGGATGTCCCGATCCAGCATTTTGAACTTCCGATCCGATACCGATATTTATTTGTACTTCCGATCCGATACCGATATCTGCCGATACCGATACCAGCCTATCTGAGCATGTATTAAAGTTTTAAGTCTTTTAACCAACTTACTTTGTTGTCAGACTCATGCTGAATAGGGTTTTACTCCTGATAATAACTAGCCAGCTAAATTAGGTGCATTTGAATAATACACATTGGTTGAAACTGACCTATTTATTCAACAAATCAACACAAAATAGACAAAATGATAAATAACAAACAGTAATGGCATCAGTAAACCACGGCTTTACAAGCCATAAGTGCAGATAATATTGTTAATTGTATTAAGCAAACACAACCTGAGTTTAACCGTCTATTAACAGCATTAGTACCTGTGCTTTGACACTGTTCAGTGGCAGTTTGTCATGATTCCCAAACAGGGGGGGGGGGGGGGGGGGGCTCGAGTTGTCTCGCGCGGGGGGCAGGGTGTTTGTGGCTGCGCACTGTGCCCGACCGACAGAGAGAAAAGCGCAGCTCGCGAGGAGACAGCAGCCAAGTGATGGCTTCAAACCTACCGGTTTGAGTGCGCGTGAGTCGCTAAATCACCAGAAAAAGTCGCTAGATTTGTCGCTAGTCGCTTTTTACAGATTAAGTCGCTAGGGGGGTCTGGAAAGTCACTAGATAAGTTGGCAACACTGCACGGACGGACGGTCGGATGGTCGGGGGTGGGGGGGGTGGGGGGGTGGAGAGGAGCTCGAGTTGTCTCGCGCGGAGGGCGGGGTGTTTGTGGCTGCGCGCACTGAGCCCGACAGAGAGCGAGAAAGAGAGAGAAAAGTCGCTAGATTTGTCGCTAGTCGCTTTTTACAAATTAAGTCGCTAGGGGGGTCTGGAAAGTCGCTAGATATAGCGACAAAGTCGCTAAGTTGGCAACACTGATTGGGATTGGGAGGGAGATGCTCATGTGCTGAAGGTGTGCTGGAAAATGCGGACCGGATATTAGGGAAACACAGAGCAAAACCTGGAATGGGTTACCTGAATAATGCGCTGCTCGGTGCGCTGGAAAACCTGGAACGGATTTTGGAAAAAAAATGGATCGGGAGTCTGAATCGGCATTTTTAGGGCTTGCCGATCCGATACCGATCCGCATTTTTTGCTCATATCGGCGGCCGATCCGATCCGAATATTGGATCGGGACACCTCTAGTAAGGGCTATCCAGAAGGCATTGGGTAATTTAGTCAAGACATCTTCGAAAAGGATGGCGTCAAAAATAGCTAAATACAAATGTAAGTATCTTCGTAGTTCTTAAAGATATAAGTGTTACGAAACCATCTTATTGTCTTTGTTTGAGACTTTTTTTATGGATTAACATTGTTGTTGCGTAACATTTATTTTTTTACTTTACAATGTTTGCTGGTCCTGGCCGGCTTCATGTTACTTGTATACCTTGTATACAGTGACGGAGGACTGAATAATGTATCCTCTATTGTGTTATTTGCTAATATTATTTGGAGAATATACAGCGCTCTTTTCAATGTTATCCCTGTGTCATTTCAGGGAATACAGAGATAACACGGGCTCTGATACATTTCAGTCTGAAGCTTAACTGCAGTCAAGGGGTGTCCCACACTGACTTTCAACGGTTAGCCCTTCAGGCGCCGGAGTTTTTTCAAGTAAATATACAATTTTGATATCAAGATTTCAAAAGGCTATAACTTGAATGCCGTTTGAGATAAAAGTATACTGTAAATGAGAAAATTGTTCAGTATGACTCAATATCTGTGATGGAAGTGAAATTATTCACATAATTTGCAGATTATGACGTCACAAGGTGGCGGCCATATTGGAAAATGTTCAATTTTGATATCAAAGTTTCAAAAGGCTATAACTTTAAAGTGGTTTGAGATAAAGGCATACTGTAAATGAGAAATATCTTCAGGATGAACCAAAATTTGGAATGGAAGTAGATTTGTCATCTAATTTGAATATTGTGACATCACCTGCCCAAACCTACCCAGTAGTCCTCAATTTCAGATTTTTTTCCTCAAACCCCATGACAATGAAAGCTTTCATTTCAGGGACAATCACATCTAAAGTCATGAAATCTGGAGTTTGGTTTCAATATTTCCCTTTCAAAGAACTGGTGGTCATATCTGTTTGTTTGATTGGTGATGAAGCTCCAGAATTCATTATTTGGAAAAGGAGTGAAATCAATGGGCTCAGAATTTGTCAATTCGTCTCCACAAAAACCAACAGGATTATCAAAATTTAGGCTCCACTTTCGATACTCTTCGTGTTCTCTCAACAACTCACAGCTGCCACCATCATCATCTTCATCATCATCATCACCGTGATTTCCGGTGCACCATTAGCGGTGTGTTTTTTTCCCGTGGCTTCTCCCATGTTGCCAGGACAACCGCAGTTGTTTTCATCCCTGCAATATTTTTCCATATTTGCGGTGTTATGAGCCCCCTGACACCTCGACCTGCTTGGTGATCACAAAATGTTTCCACCCCGACCACACTGAGGTGAAGCATCCGATATACAATGTGCTGATTGTGGACTATGACGCGTGGACTCGCCGTCACTTACTAATGTCAGTTTCTGCTTCACTGGACAACTATATGTCTTCCTCCTCGGAATCGGAGTTAGACAGAACCTGACAAAGTACTTTGTGGACGGTAAAACGGCCCCTCTGCATCGTGAGTAAATGATATAACACTCTTTTGCTCTGGTCTGCTCTCGCTACGCTCAGAACTACTACCACTGCTGTGCCGCGCGTCTCTGTGCCGGAGGGTGTTTTTCAAACTCACTTTACGCTAAAACTTTTAATAGCGCCACCTCCAAAATGGTTCTCAGATTACAGGCACACATGTCCACCATCTCCTGGTGAAAAGTAGTAACAAGATCTGGCATCACATTTATAGATACATCCTGTTTTATTCAACAATGCTGCTTGTCACAATATTGCGACTGGCGCTTAAAGAGTTAAGATTGAGGCCCAAAAATTGAGGGTTAAGGGAGGAATCGGAATTCACCCCAAATCTCACGAAAAACTCCCGTTTTTAAGCGTGATGTCATGTTCTTCTACAAGCTTCTTCTTCCTCAATATTCTGTTTGGTTCAGTCTATGTTGCGTTCAATTCGCTGCCATGTTAGTGAGCAGTAACAACGTAACATCTGGTTGGTAGCGCTGCCTCGTCCACTCGTTTGACCTGAAACATGTTTGATATTAATGATTCAGGACTGGGAAGGCGTCGACTTGGCTGAGAGCAGTGAAATAATCTTAGTGACGCCACATGCTTGACGAATATGTAGACAAATAATCACTCAAGCCCTGATGATCATTTCTGTTGAGTAAAATTGGGCTCCAAATGCTCCAGTGTGCTAACGTGGTAGCGTAGTTCACCTGGGTCTCAGAAGGGCCACAGTCTGGCTGCGCTGCACCACCGTTACGAGTCACGGCCTCTAGACTGAACGAGATTGGACCAGAAACACTGCAGCGCATTTCTAAAGACTCTCTGAAGAAAACATGCTAAAGATACGCGCCAGGGCTATTTTGACATCGAGCCGCGGCTGAGCCACATCGATTAACGCACGGTAGCTCAAACTGGCAGGACATCAGGCTCAAGAACAGCGTAGAGAATCCATTCTATATTCAGACATCATGTCAACCAGCTGAGACCGCCGTTAAACAAGTTGCAGGGTCCCGAATGAGATTTCAGCCGTGTAATTCAGAAGCTGAAAGGATAATCCGTGGTGAGACTCACTGTCTTCAAACAAACCCTACTGAACAGCGCGATAAGGCTCCAGGTCTGATACAGTCCCGGTACGACCCGAGGTCGTGTTGAAGATGGAGCAGCACTTCCGTGACCCGTGAGACCGAGCCAACCTGAGGCGTTTAACAATGGGTGATTGAATAAAATGACAAACTGTTGCGCAGTCCCTCTGCAGAAACAAATATGATGTTCGATTTATGCAGCAACCTCCTTCCAAGCAGGACTCCATTGTGTCAGAGCCAAGGGCGTAACCATGGTATAGACATTGGGGGGGTCCAAATGAGAGCCCTCCCCCAGAATTTTTTTAAAAGGTGCATTTCCCACAGTTTTGTCATTTTTATTTATTGACCATCTGAAATCACATTTAAAGGAATAGTCTGCAATTTCTCTGAGATAGTAGCAAATAGGATAGCTTCCAGCAGGGAAAAATTACATGCCTAAAGCATGTTGATGTAAATATTGTGATTGGAACAACAAAAGTCCATAGCTCACGATGGACTTTTAATTCCAAGTTAATTTGTATTTTGTTGATTTGACTCAAAATGAATGTCTCCACATTTACACTGAAACGTTTAATGTGAATGAAATCATAGATTTGTACAAAGAATTAAATGTAAAATATTGATGTTAATTGAATATGTATACAGATTTATTCATTTGACATTAAAAAAAAATAGTGTGGCCTGTCCTTACACAATCCCTCTCCCTGTCTCTCTGTGCTACCTGCATTATGACCAGATATTATTATTGTACCAGAAGAATAACTGACCCTGAGGAAAATTTTATTTAAAATATTTTGCTTTTCTTACTAGTTTTATTTACTGCTGACACATAGGCTTAGGTTAAAACAAATGTCATCAAGCTGTTGAGTCTTGTCTTCCAGTGTCTCACCTGATCATCCATGTCTTCAGAGACTGTCCCTGTCTGGCCTGTCCTTACAGCATCCCTCTCCCTGTCTCTCTGTGCCGCCTGGGTTAGGGTTAGGGTTAGGGTTAGGGTTAGGGTTAGGGTTAGGGTTGCTCCTGGTTAGCTTACGTTAGCTCATGTTAGCTCACATTAGCGCACGTTAGCACGATTTCAAAACTCCATGGATCCATGGAACTCCGATTCCAATATTGATACTGTTTAACGATTAGATTATTTATCAATCTTCTTATCAATTCTAATTTGGGGAAAAAGGAGAACTAACAGTTTTATTAGCACCATTTTTTTTTACTTAGAAGTCACGACCTTACAAACTCAACAGCGAGGTCAAAAGAGGCCCAAAGCCTGGATAACGTGTTAACTGTTGTAATATGTAACTGTTGCAAATACACAAGAATGTGTTGTAACATTTTACCAACAGATTTTTCCTAATAGAAATAAAAAAAATCTCCCTTTTAAAAGATATAGGCAGTGGGATAGCTACTTACCAGAGTTACCAGAGTTGATCTTAGCTTGGCTACTACTGCTGGGTTGAGATCCATTAGTCCGAAGCGTCAAAAACACGACACTCGTTATCATGTTGTGTGTTCAAATGTTTTTCTGCATGTTAGTCGTGTTCCCTCCCCGACGCTGTTATCTCCACTTTACAATGACTGCTAGTTGCCTTGTTGCCATCTTTCTTTGTGAAGTGAAGCCAAACTTTGGAGCGTTTGAACCTGGTGGTCGCCATTGTTGTTTACAACTCCAATGCGCGTGCTAAACCGACGTAACTTAATCACGTAAGTGCTTTCTGGAATTGACTGTGCGTAACTTGCGTAAATTACGTGAGATTCGTGCTGGTTGGAATCGATAAGAGAATCGCTAGATAAACTGCCAAACGATTCCATGGAATTGAAACACATGGAACCGGTTCTCTACAGGGACCGGTTCTCTACAGGAACTGGTTCTCTACAGGAGCCGGTTCTCTACAGGAAGCGATTCTCTACAGGAACCGGTTCTCGATTCCTAACCCTAATCATAACAGTGCCACATCGGCTTCCCCATTTAAAAGACTCCTCTGGTGAAGTCTTCTGATGCAAACTCCTGTCCTCGGTCTGAGAAGGCCGTATAAGTAAGTGAATCCTTTGCAGCCTGTCGTGTCCAAAGATTCACCACAGCTGCTGGACAGTGACTGGACTGTGATCGTCTGTTAGCGTGGGACAAATCAAACGTCGCCACTGGCTGTAAACTATCTCACCGACACTCAGCTCGGTCTTGGACTTGAAGAGCTTCCTCTGAAGGACCTAAATTAGGACGTGGCTTCATGTATTTCCGTGACATCCCAGTGCTGTCAGTTTTGCACTGAAGGTTGATGCCATCTATGTTGTTAGAAACTGGTGAAAAATGACTGGGAAATGATAAATGGTCTTTTTCATTTTAGTTATACATTGGTACCTCTACTTAGGAACGTCTCTATATATGAAATTTTCAGGTTACGAAATGCCTCAACGGGAAAATATTGCCTCTAGTTTCGAAATAAATTTCAGGATACAAAAGGCAAAAATACAGTAGCGCTGCTACTCGCAGCTCCCAGAGTTTACTGAACGTAAACATAGTTGTCGGCTCTGTATCTCGGTTTGAAAGCGGTGCGTCTGAGCTGCTCTGCCATTGGCTATCGCTTAGCATCTTCCTGGCATCCCATTGGCTCGGAGGGCTTCTTGTCTGTATGAGCGTAACCCAGCAACCAGGTAAACAAACTATCATTACCTCCACCAAGGAGGTTATGTTTTTGCCGGCGTTTATCTTTCTGTGTTTAAGATAACTCAATAAGTTATGGATGGATTTTGATTAAATTTTCAGGAGTTGTCAGAAATGTGAAAAGGAAGAACTGATTTCATTTTGGCTGTGATCCAGAAGAAATCCTGGATTCTGGATCACTTTCAAATTTTCGATAATTGTTGTGCTTGGTGGAGGTCTGAGTGCTTTTCTAGTTCTAACATGTATTTCTTACAGGTTTTCATGTCATTTCATGTATTATTTATAATTTATAAAAAAAAATTATGTTCGAATTTTGGGCGGCTTGGAACGGATTAGGACATTCACATGGAAAACACGTCTCTACTTAGGAAAGTTTCAGGTTACGAAACTACTTCCAGAACCAATTAATTTTGTAAGTAGACGTACCACTGTATTGGTTTAAGGCTGCGTATAAGAATGACACATCCACTATGATGTCACACGCTGGTTTGAGGACTCCTGATCTGAAGTGTTGGGTTTACATTTTGGCTGTTGCCAACTCTTTATTTTGGAGCTGGAAAGGGCTTGAGATGATGGTAAGAATCGAGACCTGATTGGAAACACGTGCATTCTTGAGGCTTAATATCTATTTAATTATGAATAGAATAGAATAGAATAGAATAATATACAATAGAATACAATAGAATAGTACTTTATTAATCCCTCACCTGGGAAATTCAGTCGTTACAGCAGCACAGGTCGGACAGATAAAAAATAAAAATTTAAAAATTTCAACAGGGATTGCAGAAGTACTTGTAAAAAACAGGCAAAAAATAATATAAAATGTATAGCTCTCAAAAAATATTCTAAAAAAATTAAATTGTTAGAAATAAGCTATATACACACCAGACTACAGTTTATACACATATATACACATTTCGCTTTGATAAATATGAGGTGGAGCGGTTGATATTTTACAGGGACCAATTATAATAAATAAGTATTGCATAAATAAAGTGTAAAAAGAAAAATATTGCACAAGGTAGGGGATGAAGGGTTGTACAAAAAGCAGAAAAAAAGTTGTTCCATGAAATTACTTTCAGGAGGAAAATAAGTATAAAGGAGACTTAAAGCCACTGTTTAACACTACCTAAATATGACATGTAAAACAATAAACTCACCATGGGGTAATGAACATTTTTCCTTCAACACTCCTGCAGAATGTAAAGAATTCACTGTCTGAAAACCCTCCACTGAGCCAGTATTTGGACATAAATAGATCAACTGTAACCCCCAGCAGTGCCACGCTGGAACTGCTTCAGCCAGTTTTTGCTCAGAAACACTCTGCACTGCACTGAATGCACTTTTAATTAATCACTTTGGACAAGTACATACAGTTCTGTACTTCATGCTGTGCAAAAGTCTTTCAGATGCCATTTTTTTTTTTACATGAAATAAAGTGCTTGTCAAGCAGCATCTTGCAATGAACCAGTAAATCACATATTTCTTTCTTTCACATATTTTCTTTCTTCTGAAGTGGGTGAGCCGCATCTGACAGTTTCTGTGACTTTCCGAATGATTGTCTCTGGGAACAGACGGTCCTCGAGGGAGCGCATTATCCTCATTGACGTGATTATTGCACCTTGTCCCTTTCTTTAATGGCCAGCTTTTTTTTTGTTCTGCCTGTGGGCAGCAACATGCAGAAGAGCCGTAAACATACGGAGCTTATTCAGTTTGAGCAGGGTCTGCATATACGGCGACTCAGTGAGAAGATGGTTAAATATAACAAGGTTACATTAAATTAAAGAAACAAAATGAAAAAAAAATGGATTGTGGCTTAAAGGAAATAAAATCGTTCTTTTAAAGCCAAAGTATAAGGATTTGTAGAAATAGAAAACTATAAGTCTGTGATTAATTATAATTTGAAAAAACTATTAACAAAAAACAAAAAAACGACTGTGTCTGTGAGCACAAGTGAGCGTCACTGATCAATAGACCAACTTGCGCAAGTCCAGGTAACAACGCTGCCGCTCCTGATACTTAATCTGAAACACAATTTTTCTCTTTCGCTGCCCAACCTTATGCCTCAAAAGCTTTCGACGTCGACATGCTAACCGCTGATCAGAAGGCTCAGAAAGCACCGCTCCCGCTTCTGCACCTGATTGATTCATCGTCAAAGCCGAAAGGCTCCCACCTGAAAGGGGACACTTGGGAGTTTTCCGCGGCCTGTCGTACCTCCAGCTGGGCTGAAAGACAGACGCCGCTGCAGCGGCAGGCACGTTAGCGGTGTTTCCAGGAAGGGCCGGACTCTGCAGCCAACGAATTCAAGATCAAAGAAGTATTAGAAGACAAGATAATGATCAGTAAAATCCTACATTTAGGAAGGATACCTCTGTTGAAAAGCTGTCAGCGTCTCCGTTTGATCAGATTTGGGAGTTGGCGCCGCTGATCAAAGAACGAACCTCAATTGCGCGCCGTCGCTTTGGCTTTGAACCCCAGATGCTGAGAGGGAAATAATTTAGCAGACAGGGATGGTATGCTTCGCAATTCTACCGGAGGCTTTGATTACAATTTTACGGTTGGACTGGACAGGACATGAAAGCCCACCAAAGAAATAAAAAAAAAAAAAAAATTCTTATCAGTGTTGGGCCACACCACGTGATCACAGAGAAAAAGAAAGACAAAGGAAATCTTTTAAAACTCTAATCCCCAGCATTCCTTGCAAGTTCACACCTAGGTGTGAACGTGATGTCAAGGCCTCTCAGTGGCCGCGAGCCCCTAATCTCAGCGGGGTTCCCCAAACGAGGCGGATCGCAGACCAGCCGCTTAAAACACAGTGAACGCACTGAGATCGCTCTCTTTGCTTTTACCCTCTCCTGCTGCAACCTGCACACCCACGAAAGTCGAGGACAAGCTGAGCCGCTCCTGCGACCACCCGCGGAGCGTAAACCTCTCTTGCTTCCAACCTCTCCTACTCCACGGCCAGCTTCTCCACATCCTCGGCCTGCTTTGACCCTCGTCGGCCCTCCAGATCGGATCTAATAATCCGCGCGCTTCAAAGCATCCTCGGGCCTCCCTCGGCTCATCACCGCTCCAGCCAGCAACCGCGAGGCCATCCAGCGGTGCGCTAGTCAGCCACCGGTGAGGAAGACCTGTTTATGCGCTCCGTCCAGCCAGCACCACGAGCGACCCGCGCGCAGCGACGCGGCAGAGGCTCGGTGCCCCACGGAAGACGCCATCGGCTCCACGCGCGCCCTACAGGACCCGGTTCAGCTGGAGCGCTAACCTGTACCCCCCTGAAGCCGAAGGAGAGAGAGAACGAAGCAGAGCCGCTCCGTGACCACCGGCGGAGCGTAATCCAGCAGCGGCGAAGCCGCACCCCAAAGCACAATTACCTTTCCGGGACAATACCACGCCATCGATCGGTTTCCAGAAGCGAAACAAGTAAGAGGATTTTGGTGTCTGGGCAGAGCTTAGTTTAGTTGTTGCCAATCCAATTCTCATTGTGCTTGTATATGTTAGAACCGGACCATCGGTCCGCCGTAGTCCATACGTTTTATCATTGCGAACAGCAACCCCGCCCGCCGTTCCTTGGTTCAGAACCAGAGCAGCTCTGTGGAGTGATCCATACTGCTGCATCTGTGAGAACACAGGGTCGCGGTTGCTAGTCGCAGGATTATTCAGTTTTCTCGTGTTTACTGTGTTTATAATTGAGCCCGCCGGCAATCCGCCGGTGCGTATTTACCACGTGAGCACAGTGTCTCCTCACCACCGTTGATCGCGCGGTGATTTCAGACAGACCATCAGTTGGAGGGTGCAGGAGTCAGCTCCACACTCTCTCTCCTGTGGAAATCATCGGAGCAATCACGACATCAGTGGTTAGGAATCACCCTCGCGTTGCTGATTTGCCCTGCCTTTCCTGAACTCTGATTCTCTCTCCCACTAACACCTTCCGATGGGTTACACGTGGTCTCGTCCGCTATTTGGTGACGTCCTCTCGCGTGAGTCGGCGGGCATCTTGGATGAGGGATGAGAAGACCACGTGATCTCATCGCCATCTTGTGACGTCCTGTCTCGCGAGTCGGCGGCCATTTTGTCGGGGGACGAGAGCGCGTGATCTCGTCGGCCATCTTAGACATCTTTCTCTCTCACACGCACACACACACACACACACACACGCCTATAGTTCCCAGCACACATGTACATGCGTTTACACTGGTTCCATTGAATGTTTAATTTGCTTATGTTTAGTTTAGTCGTCTCTTAGTTAGTAGATATCAGAATATTAATTCAAGTGTTTGTTCTTTTGAATATTTGTGTTAATAAATTCTGGTATTCTAATGAGAGAAGTTGTTTGTGGTTATTTTACACAGTTTTGTAACAATGGCTGGTTGAAGAGGTCTGTGCTCGGACTCACATCTTCCCTGTTGTTCTACAGCGCCACACCTGGTCACAGGCTGGCACGCATAGAACAACAGCCATTTTTGAGACTGATTGTGCCATTTAGTCCTTTTTCCTGATTTATCAGGTGGTGCCCCGTTTCATTTTATTAACTTCCGGGTTATTAGCAGCCGCCCCTTGTAGACTCGAAAAATGCATCTGCAGCTTAACCGGCCTCAACAGCTCTGGGGCCTTGACTTCTCCCCCTCAAACCTGCTGTCTTTAGGTCACACAGGGATTGTTGTCCTTATCTAGTTGCTGAGTTTATGTCTAGACAGATCACCAGATTTACAAGGTTATGGGTTGCTGTAATTTTCCATCTGATGCTGAACTGTATGAAATGAACTGTTCGCCGTTAATCTTGGCATTCTTCGGAAGAATCCCGATGCTGTGAAGAGCTCTGTGATTTTTGGCTGCAGCCTTGGAGAATAAACCTCCGTTTTGCACCTCCGTCGTTGTCAGTGCCTTACTTCACAGCTGAATAGATTGCCTCACCAGGGCACAGAAATTAATAATTCTTACAACCAAGAAGATCCTAAATTCTTGGCATAACACCCCTCAAGACGGTTGATAATAACCCCTTTTTGTACTAAACAAGCACTTTATACGCCTTATTGCACAACATCAGCATCTTATTTTCTGTAGGTTTGCAGTAGTACAAAGAAACTGATCCACATGTGTGTTTTGCTTCCTCTGACCCTCAAAACCTCTCGCTACCTGTCAGAGGCTTTGACTGTCAAAGACCGCATACTGTCCTTGAATGCATCACCAACGTCAAACAAGTCTGCAATTAAAACAAGTCACGGACAACACAATCAACACAATCAATCGATAATGTTTACATCAATTCTCCATATATATAGCTTGGTAAAAGGTCTTCATCCAGTTTTCTTGTTAGTAGTTTCTGCTTCCTACATATTATCTTTTAAGTTTGTTCGCTGTCACAACACAATCCACTACACAACACCCCCCACACTTCACAACCCAGCACACACCACACCCTCACTGTCCTGTCTCAAAATCAGGATTTAGGATGTTAATAAAGGATGTTAGAATTTACTGCCAGAGAGGACTGGTGAAGGACCCATTCACCCTTCACACCCCCACCAAAAAAAAAAAAAAAGTCTGGTATAAGATTAAATTGCATATACATACTAGATGGTTTGGCTAGATGATGGCTCTAACCATGAATGCAGACACAAAAAAAGAAAAAAAAAGTAATCTCAAGAGGCCTCTTGCACCACAGCTCAGATGGAGCGGCTGGATTCAGAAGTTACGCCGCGTACTTCGCTGCACCTTTTTTTGAAGCCAAGCCAAGGTTATATCCATAGGAGGTAAAATGCAACGTGTGCAGTTTAATGCCTTATTATATCACTTTTCCCCCGGTGGATCGTGAATAAGCACATTACATCTGGCCTTGTTAAATGTTAACAGCCTCGGTCAAGAGAAAAAAATGACCATTTAGCGTTTCACTTCACCAAAGCCAAAGAGCTGTCCTGGTCTCTGACGGGGAAAAAGAGCTGAGTATCGCTGCGTAATTGATGTCAGATTTGCTCAGACTCAATGAATGCTACAGCTGATGTGTGGAAGAAAGGGACATGTTGTGGTGAAGCTCTGGGTACACTGCCATTTTGGACGGACATATTCTTTTTTTTGTTAAAATGTTGATCATTAAAATTATTTTCTATGCTGGTTTGGACTGCTTATTCTGGATTTCTGGAAGTTTGTGTTCATCTCTAACCTTGTGATTGAGCTTTTCGAAGCCTGACTCAGTGTTTCCCGGTCCTGGTCGTTGGGATCCACTGCTCCAGATATTTCCCTGCTTCAGTAAACTCACTTCAGATGATTGGATCACCACACCTGTCAAAAAGATCTGCGCTGATCTGTTGATGACCTCTTTGTTTGAACCCGGTGCATGCAGGGCGGTGGGTCCCGGGGAGCCAAACTGGGAAACGCTTGCCTGGAAAATCCAAAATCCAGACGAGGACACTGAGGATGTCAAACATAAATGAAAAGCAGGGAAAGATAGACTATATTATCCCAAAATCATCATCTTGGGAAATGAAAGGCCGCTGGCAAATAAAACAGATGAGCTCAGAGTGTTGATGAGGAAACAGGAATTATCAAGGTGTTCTCAGGTCCAATAATAAAAGTAATTCTGAAGAACAAATGAATAGGTAAGGATGATTTGCATAATTAGCATGTCATGTCTGAGGTGGTGACGGTTATTCTGGACTCTGAATTTTGGACACGACAGACAGAAAAAGAAAGAAAATAGAGCAGTGAGAGTAAAAGACAACAGCTTGACTGAGACACAGCTGCAGATATTTCCATTTTTGTGCGGCTGTCAGATTTACTGTGATAACAAAGTTATTGCTGTAATTTGTCGGTGTTTTCCAGTCCAGGTGGCCAGTAATTTTTCTACAACATCTTTAACTTGTAATCACTGGGAAAACTGTGTTTAGCTGCTTTCATACCACAGTACAAACAAAGCCTTTTTGTTTCTGAGCAACGCGGGGGTGCTGCGCTGCCCCCCCCGGACTGATAATCAGAGTTAGAGAGTCAGCTGGCGACTCTACAAGTATACGGAGCAAATTTCAGTTAAAATAAAATCTGTCATTCAGGACTCCTTTCTGAGCTTCTGGGTAGGGATGCACGATAACTGTTTTTTAAAACTCGATAACCGACAACACACACACACATATACCTAAGATCATTACATCAATACTATGAACAAAACCAAAAACAGTTTTGACTCTTTAATGAACAGATATTTATTTTTTCCAATGAAAAATAATTGTCAAGCCTCTCAAACATTTTCATAAAGCTATCAAACAAACCTATTTGATATCTCACATTAACTTAAATAAGGTTAATTACTGACTGATATAAAAATAAAGGCTCTTTGAACTGATGGAAATACATGCATCAGAATTGCTAACTGAAAAAATGCCTTCCAGAAGTTTACAAAAAAGTAAATATACATAGAATATTAATGCACTGACACAAAGTAGATTCAAACATTTCTCCCTTCTACCCATTTCTCCTTTGCCCGTGGGTCATCTTTGGCAAATTTCTTGGATATTTCAAAAGCCTCGCTGATGTGTGTAAGTCCCGGTGAATTCTCTGCTGCTGGTTAGCTCACGTTAGCTCACGTTAGTTCACGTTAGCTCACGTTAGCTCACGTTAGCTCACGTTAGCGCGATTTCAAAACTTTCAAAAGCGATGGTTATGTTTCAGATGGCTAATCGGGTTTGATGTATTAAAGCTTGTGCTATTTTTCCCTCCTCGAGGAATTCGCTTGCAGCATTTGTCACAAATAACCAGCGAACTATTGTCTTCTGAAACTTTAAAGAAGTTCCATAGAATCGGCACCATGTTCTCTGTTTACATCAGCACACTGTGCTGCAGGCTGCATTCAAGGTGTAATATAAATTCATCCGTTCCCTCGTTTGCTAATCGTTCTTTCTACCTTTTATTTTCTTCTATTTTGTTGTGTAACATGTGGGAAAATACTGCGAATATCAGTTAAAGTCAGCAACTATCCAAATGATGACCGAGTTAACAGTTGTTTTCTGGCATGAGGGGGTATTCTTGATTTTCTTCGCTGAAAAAAATCGTTTTTCTGATTATGCCGACATCACTTGAACATAACATTCACTGCCGGTCATTCAAGGCTCAGAGGAAGCGAGGCAATGACGTGTTGACAAAAATATATATGTTATCGGGTCTATTCGTCATGATATCGGACTTATCTGGATGACGTCATAATTTCCTGTTATCGGCCCGATAGTTATCGTGCACCCCTACTTCTGGGTATTCATCAGACCCAGATTACTGTGGAACACCTCGCAGTGAAAAGTCAGTTTAATTTCAATTATCACACTCAGGCAGAATAAAAGATATCCTCCTTTTTACCCGATTAAATAAATGGTGCCGGGCGGCTGTAAATGTGCTGCTGATGATAACCTGCTCTGCTGCCTCTGTTTCCAATGAGAACTGGACTAAAATGAATTTTCCAAATGGTTTGGATGACACTCTGGTTTCTTTTACTGATCCGCTTTAGCTGCTGTTGCAGCTCAGAATACCGCCATCGCTTCCCTCGCCATTTATAACTAATCAACCGCAAATGTGAAACCCATCATTCCCTGTGATTTTAAACCTCTCCAGTGCTTATGTAGGTGGAAGCAATCAGAACGAGAAGAACGAAACACGCATGACTAAGCATGCTCTTCACATTAGACATCATGACGCATCAAAGCCACTACTCCTCTCTAATCTGGTGATTAATTTTAAGTCAATTTTAGCTGCTTGGATGGTTGTTCTGAACCAGCAGGCTACCTCAGAGATGCAGCAGATATATAAATAAAGGCCCGCTGGCTCATGAATGTGTTCATTCCTGGGACATCCATAGATATCGACGCTCTTATATAGCAGCTCTGAACTAATGTGTGTCTTTATTTTCTTCTGTGTTTCCGCAGCGACAGCATGCCAAAGCGAATGGCTCTGATCTGCTTCCTGTCTCTGGTCATGCTCATGAGCATCCTGGGAAACCTGCTGGTCATGGTGGCCGTCTGCAAGGACAGACAGCTCAGGTGGGCATCACCTTCATTTCCTTTTACGTGCGTATCATTTAATGATAATGGATCCCAGCCGGGGTCTTTCTGTCTGAACGTCTGCACGTTCTCAAGATGCTCGCGTAGGTTTTAGTCCAGTTTGGTGATTCCAAACTGGCCCGTAGAGGTTTGTGGTTGCTTCTCTGTGTGTGGCCCCACGAGGGACCGGTGACCTGTCCTGGGTCTACCGAGCTGGGACATGGGCTCCAGCAGACTCCGTGTGACCCTGAACTGGGCTAAGTGGTTGTGGATATGGATAGATGGATGTTATGTTTCTGCGGTGAATGTTATATAACTGCACAATTAAGCAGCAGCTGTTAAAAACCAGTCGGTTTCTGACATTGGCAGCTACGGGCGCGTTTCAAGTATGGCATCATCCAGCGGGAACATCGCCCAATGAAGTCAGTGCACTGGGACCAGTTTGGTCAAAAATTATTATTCATTAAAAGACAGGCAAAATGCAGCTTTTTTCTTTGGGAACAAATGGACCCGCTCCGGCTGTCCCTTCAGCTGATTGGCTGAAGTGCTTACTCTTATCCAGAAGCTTCTTTCCAGATGGTTCTGTGTCAGAAAGCATCTGCAGTTGTGTTAATCACTCCTAACACTCATCGCGGTGGTTTTTGCAGGTCTAACTGAGACAGTTCCAGTTGCATGAGAGAAACAGGAAGAGCAGGGTTTGTGGGTAAAGCGGCGGGCAGAGAGACAGCTGGCAGAGCTTCCTGCTGACCGACGCTCATGTTGGAACCGCTGTCAGTGCAGTGAGGTTCTGATCTCTCCCTCTGCCGTCTTCATCTCGTCTTTCTCTTCCACGTTTGAGTCATCTCTGACTTCCTGATGCTTCCTCTCTTTGGGTTAGGGTTAACCCTAACCCACTAACCCTAACTTTCTCATCTCGGGACACCTGAGAGTGCCAGGGTGACCTTTGTCCCCGTCATGTTGACGCCAGTGCATGTGTTTGAGGGAGCGGCGTGCACGCTGGAACCAGCCAATGTGAACAGCTGAGAGTGTAACGCTCACATGCACCCAGAAAAGTAAGTTACAGGACTTAAAGTATTCCTGCAACGTGCTAGATCTCCGGCGTTTGACTAGTTCTAGAAACATCTGTCTGATCAGCTCAAAGGATGGACGTTTTCTCTGAATGTTGTTGAAGCAACCACCCAAAACATGGAAAAATACTGAATCTAATGGGTCACTTTTTTAGACACATCCAGAGTAAAAACATCTAATAACAAAATAACTGCTGCAAAATAGCTTGTGCAAATATGTTAAAGAGGAGATGAGTCAAGACTAAATGGAATGTATTTCCCATAACTTAATTTACCAATGTTTTAAACAAAAATGATGGGAAAAGTTACAATTAATGTTATTTTTTTGTACAAATTTCACTTTATTGAATTAAATGCTTCTTAAATGAATCAGATTAATTGGCTTGACTCAGTTTCACATGTTTTCCCTTATAACTTAATAACCTTTACTTTCTGAAATTCACATTTAAATTGAAGGCCATTTTATACATTACTAAGCACAATGTCAAAAAGTTGTTTGCCAAATTGCCTATAATGTGTATGCGTTGGAAAAAGGTTCAGGCTCAGGATTGTTTTAACTTTAAGCCCTGACGTTAGATAGACAGTATGTAGCGAGACTGTGGATGTACAGCTCCAAATCAGGAAAAGATGGGTTGATATGGAAAATGCAAATGGGATTTAAAAAAAAAAAACAACATCTTATTCTCGATTGACTTTTCCTTTTTTTTCTTTGCAGAAACCTTTTTTTCTTTTTTTGTTTGGGCCCTGTAACACATCCCAACATAAGTCGGGACAGTAATGTTCTTACCACCTTGTAAAGCCGTTGTTCCCTCTCTAAACTGACGGCAGAAAACGCAGATCTTCATGCAAACACGTATGAATACGATCTCTGTCAGATTTTTCCATACTGGACGCTGGTCCCTTCAGCCGGGCCAGTTCCTGTACCGACTGGACAATCCTCAAAAATGAATCAAGGCTGAAATTCAAAGACGTTTCCAGTGTGTGGTGGTCCGTCCCAGACGCCTCCGACATCCGACAAGCTTAACAGAGCAGTTTACGTCAACTCTTTGATAGAAAATCAGTTTTTTTATTTCATCTCCTTAGGAGCCTTAAGTAGACCCTGTACAAACTCTTTTTGGAATATGTTTACAAGCCTGGAATACAAAAATGGACATGTAGTAAAAAATGAAATGAAGCTGATGAGAAAAAAAAAAACAAAGTTCAGATTTGGAACAGTGATGAGTGACAAGGTTGCTGCTGTGTCTCTCCGTCTCCCCGAGGAGACGACAGCGACACATGGTCTCTGTTTCTGAGCCTCACTGTCCCACTGCCCTCTGGGAAATCTGCTCTCTTAAGCACACTCACACAAACTCAGACGCAAAAACACAGACGCACATCTGCTCAACGGGAGAATCTCTTGGGGGTCGTGCTACTGAGTGAAAATCCCCTTGTTGGTTGGCCCACGTTCATATCGAGCTCCATGTTGATCTCGGCTGCACATCTGTACGGTCGTTGCCTGTTTGCTCAGTGGCTGAGATGTCGCTGAATCCACAGGCACTACAATCTAGGGGTGCACGATAACTATCCCTCCCTCTGAGCCTTGAATGAGCGGCAGTGAAAGTTATGTTCAAGTGACGTCAACATAATCAGAAAAACGATTACTCAATAAGGAAAATCAAAAATTACCCCCTCATGCCAGAAAACAACTTGTTAACTCGGCCATACTTTTAGTAGTTGCTGACTTGAATTGATATTCGCAGTATTTTCCCACATGTTACACATAAAAATAGAAAAAAATAGAAAAGGCTGAAAGAACGACTAGCAAACGAGGGAACGGAGAAATTTACGTTACACCTTGAATGCAGCCTGCAGCACAGCGTACTGATCACAACAAACATGGCGGCGTGGAACTTCGTTAAAGTTTCAGAAGAAGATAGTTTGGTGGTTATTTGTGACGAATCCTCCGAGTGAATTCTACAAGCACAAGCTTTAATACGTAAAACTTGATCAGCCACCTACAACATAACAATCGCTTCCATGGAGTTTTGAATTCACACTTACGCGAGCTAATGGAAGCTGTCTCCCCTCTCCTTATTCCTCTCATCTAAAGCTTCCATGGGATTAAAAAATAAAAACTAAAAACTACTGAACCTCATTTACTTTAATTAAATGTATTAATTTAAATGGAACCACAAGCTAAAATCCTTTAACCCTCCTATTATGTTGCGGGTCAAATTGACCGGTTTTGAAAATTTAAAAAAAAAAAAAAAATATTTTAGAGTATTTTTTCAGGATAAAATGTATTCTGCTTGGCTTAATTAGTCTAATCAACATATAAAATAAAAATTGTTCATGTAACATATTTGCAACCCCCCTCTCCACGTTTATTTTACATAGATTATGTTCGGGTCAATTTGACCCAGCAGCCAAAATGGAGACTAAAAGGGGTTATAAGTATCTAATATAATAGTTTTTTGTTTTTTTTCTTTGCAACTGTGACCCCCATTTCTCCCCAGTTTCACACCCTCTCCTTTGGGTCGCGCTTGACATGACATGTGGTCTCAGAAGGCAGAATATAACCTGTGACAATTTTTTCACAAGCTGCAACTTGAGTCAGGGACTTCTAAAGAGAAAGCTCACGATGGAGCGGTCCAAAAGAACCAGTGTGAACTCTCTGCTGAGCTGCTGGTAACCAAGAACAGGACCCCTGAGTCCTCCATGTCTGCCTTCACAGACACCACAGCCCAAGAGCCTTTCTGCCCCAAAAAGGAGGGAAATGTCAAAATGTCATGAGCATTTTGCATAAAAAGTCTGAAATCAGCTCAAGAGAAGATCAGAAACCAAGTATGATCCCTACAATGCCACCAAAGTGAGGGGTGGATCATTTAGACCAAGTCATTGGGTCTAAAAGCACCAAGCGAATGACTGAAAGCTGACCGCTGGTCATCTTTTATAACATGACTGATAGATCAGCCTACAACGCATTTGTCATTTGGAAGGAGATCTTTCCAGAGTAGAACCCATCAAAGCTCTGCAAGGAGCACATCTTCTGTCTTAGCTTCTGTCTCCAGCAGACCTCCATGACCCTGCACAGGAATAAGTGGGTTGGATAATGGATGGATGGATTTCTGGTTTTACACATTGCGTAGTATTTATTGTCACAACATGATGACATGTCACTTGTGTGCAGTGGAGACTCACAGACACACATATGAACACACCATGTTCATTTTGTTAATCAATTAGTTTGATTTTTCTTATTTTTTATTACTTTCTGGTTCAAAAACAATTCTTCAGTTTTCTTTCATTGTAAATTAAGTAGATTTTGATTTTAATTCAGCTGGTCGATTTGATCCGGAAGATGAGGTTTTCTTGTGCTAATTTATCAACATCACCCCAAAAAGAAAAGTTGAAAATATAGAATAATTACAAAAAAAGTCAATGTTAGATTGAACTATTGTATTTTATAGATCGGTCTTTCCAATGCACATCTAAAAATGTTTTAACATTAATTTAAAAAAAAAAAACGAGTGAATAATTACCATTGAACCATGATCTGTGAGAGGTAAAGAACAACAATGCACTAAATATTGATTTAAATAGTTAGTGATGGAGTTAATAATGAGATATAAACAGTGTTTATTTGGGAGTTTTTAGTTTTTAGATACTTTTTGATGATCAAACATTTCCTGGGTCAAATTGACCCGGGAACATAATTGCTGTTCCTCCGAAACGAACATAACAGGAGGGTTAAATGTTAATCTTTTTCAGTTAGTAATTATGATCCATGTATTTCCATCAGTTCAAGGAGCCTTTATTTTTTATATCAGTCAGTAATGAA
Source organism: Hirundichthys speculiger (assembly GCA_018398805.1). Classification (NCBI taxonomy): domain Eukaryota; kingdom Metazoa; phylum Chordata; class Actinopteri; order Beloniformes; family Exocoetidae; genus Hirundichthys; species Hirundichthys speculiger. The sequence goes on along the minus strand of JAGFBZ010002533.1, from coordinate 8,015 downwards.
CCTTATTTAAGTTGATGTGAGATATCAAATAGGTTTGTTTGATAGCTTTATGAAAATGTTTGAGAGGCTTGTCAATAGTTTTTCATTGGAAAAAATAAATATCTGTTCATTTAAAGAGTCAAAACTGTTTTTGGTTTTGTTCATAGTATTGATGTAATGATCTTAGGTATGTGTGTGTGTTATCGGTTATCGGTATTCCCCCCCCCCCACCACCATATCATATCATATCATAATTATGTAAAATGAATGTTAGGTATTATAAACACGACAATGTGGTAGATTTTCTCAATGGCATTAAAAAAGAAAAAAAAGTGTGTGAATGTAGCCTATGCTACATGCCAGATGCGTAAGCGAACTTTTGGTGCTTTTGGTGCTGGTGGGCAGTGAGATAAAACACAAAATATAAAATTTAGTTAGCAAGTTCAAAAAATATACAATTCTGTTGGATTTTAAGGTGTGTTGTATTGTAAAGTAGAGGTTTATGGTTAAAACCTTTGATACTTTATTATCCGGTGTGTTCTTTGGATAAATAAACCTAAACCTAGTTGTAAATGTGATTTATGCTATATTTTCACTATTGATCTGTCTCTCTACCTGAGTGGCTCATGCAGCCTGGGTTTACTCAACCCCCCCAATGTTCAACTCAAAGTTACACCCTTGGGTATCAGTATCGGCCTTCAGGAGCTGAAAGTTATCAGTTATCGGTATCGGATTTAAAAAACAGTTCATTCCTAACAAAATCAGCCTGTGAAACACAGTAGAGCACCCCGAACATCAGCCAGAGAGACTTCACAAAGTGTGTCCCCCCTGGAAAACAGGGAGCTGCTCGCTAACTTGAAGGGAGTTTTACACTTCCAGCTCAAATGAAAGCACATGTGAGCCTCTGTTGGAGTGGATGCAAGCAGGAGGAGATCCAGGAGGAGATCCAGGAGGTGATCCAGGAGGAGATCCAGGAGGAGATGCAGGAGGAGATCCAGGAGGAGATCCAGGAGGAGATGCAGGAGGAGAGGAGATCCAGGAGGAGATCCAGGAGGAGATCCAGGAGGAGATCCAGGAGGAGAGATCCAGGAGGTGCTGAAGCGCCACACGCAGTCAGCTTCTTGTTTGTCTCTGTGTGTCCAGTCTCACGGACCGGCGCTGCCACACAGTCTGGCCGCTGTTTATCCTCCGCGCAGCTCTGGAAGCCGTCTCATTGTTATGATGTCAGGAACTTTGGTTTACGATGAACCGGTGAACCATCTTTTAATGTAACAGCCCCGATTTATACCACCGGCCACGAGATGTTTTCTAATTTTCCTCATCATAATGATGATAATAATAAATTATTCAGTTAAAGATAGTTGAAGAGATGAATGGAATTAGAAGAGAAAACTGAGAGCTTTTTAACAGTTTGATGAATAAAATCTTTTACTGATTTTTTAAAATGCATTTAAATTTTTTGGTCATACCTTGTTTTACACAGATGAACACTTCATTTGCATTTTTCTACACAAAAAAGATAAGATTGGTAGCAGCTATAAATGATAATTTTACTCAGTTGATACAATAAAAGCAAATACATTGTTCCATAAAAAATCTGAAGGTTCTGTTTCAATATATTTAAGGGCTGGACAACGATTAAAATTTTTAATCGCGATTAATCGCATGATTTCCCTGATTAATCACGATTAATCGCATCATATACACAAAATCAAATAATGAGTTCAAAAGTAGCGTAAAGGTCACTTTTATTTAAATGTTCTGCTGCCATATGAACTAAAGTGTCATAACAGTAGTTGTTCAAACACTTTTAACATCAGCACTTGTTAGTAACACATATTTAGTGTAAATCTCATCTTAAAAAATGTAAAATAAAATAAAGCTTAATACCACTGCCAGGGCATTAATGTCATCCTGTTTTTATGAAAAATAATAAAAAGTCTACAAACAAAATCCAACAAAATGATTGTGTCTCAGCACAATCAGAACATTAAAACAGGTCATTTCTGAGGTAACAGCAGAAACTTTTAACGGCGAGCAGCATCACCAGTTTCAAAACCAAATGTCCCTGTTGGAAAAATATCACTATTGAAATTACTTCCGCAGCAGACCTTTCAAAATAAAAGCCTGTCAGCAACATGTGTTAATGCGCGATAAAATAAATGTTTTATGTTTATTAGGGCTGGGCATTTTCTAGCCCAGCCCTAATTTTTTTTGTACTTTTTTCAATTAAAAAACAAAAACAAAACAAAACTTATTACTGTTGAAAATTAAAGCTCTGTCCACTTTCAGATTAATCATTTGCACAAAGTATTTTGTGAATTAAATAATTACATAAAAGTCATGTACAAGTTTTAAAGTATTTAAAAAAAAAAAGTTTACATGAGTTTTTCCACTAAAAGAGTTTTTTTTTTTTTTTTGTCTCTGTTTTGTTTCCTGCAGAGACAGTAAACACAGAGCTTCATTTTTAAAAACGCTGATAGTCTTCCTTGGTGCTGGAGGTGTTCTGCTGCCCCCCCTACCCCCACCCTGTACGATTCTGGTTCTCCACACCACAAAGACAGCACATATTCTAGTAATTCATGGAGGGAGATTGTGATGAATGTGGGTCTGGATACGGCCGAGACGGTGAGGAAGTGGAAAAAAAACACAAGAGATAAGTTTAGTAAGTTTAACTAGTTCGTGATTGTCCCTCTTGCGTTGTGTCATGGAATAACATAGTGCAGACGTGCTTCAAAATTGAGCATAAATCAAAAGTAACTGCGGTATACCGGCCACAAGATAACTGCGACACATTGCTGAGAGAGTAAACACAGCCCTTAAAGCCGGCGTTTTTCACCACTGAATAAGGTCTCAAATCCTGATAAATAAAGTAGCAATGGACTCTGTAATTTTCTGCGACCGAGGTGGTGAAGTAGATGAAAACTGTCCAGCGTGGTTTGTTTCGGATCGCACTGCAACTTCTTGGGTTTAGCAGTTAGCTCTCAGTTAGCATTACTTTGTCTGGGTTGTGTTATTTCAGATGGGCTCGCAGGTTGGTGGTATTTCCAGAGTACTTCACGTTTGTGTGACACAGCTTGCAAACCGCCATACTTTTGTCTAAATCTTCGCTTTCCTTTTTCTTTATAAACCCGAACTGCTCCCACACATCTGCTTTTAAGCACCCAGGCGCTGGTTTCATACTCGCCGCCATCCTCCTGACTGGCTCAGCTCTAGCTGGAAGAGAAAGAAGCTTCTGGATAACTTGTTAGAAATGCTCTACAGCAACACTACCGGCCGGAGGACTTAATGACTCTTCCTGAACTTTGCAGGAAGAGCACCCGTGTGGGACACGGGGGTTTTGAAGGGAGCTTAGAATATCGATACCCGCAGCTGAAATATAGATACTCCCTGGGGAAATAAAATATCAATATATATCACAGAATCGATCGATAAAATCGCTCAGCCCTAGTAATTACACTAACCTCAAATGTAACACCGTCCCTTCTAATAAAGTTTGCTTATTCAAAGCTCTTTAAAACTAAGCACCATGTGTCATCCTGACTAAACAAGGCTCTCCTCGTGGCTTCTTAATGCTTTCTCAATTGTGCAGAAATACTGCCAGTGTGGATCTGTGTGTGTGCTTAACGTGTCAACACGTGCTCATCCATCTCCAGTTGGTGTGTGCGTGTGCGTCCGGCAGGATTTACATGAGCTGCACAAGCAGATGGCTGCTTGGTTCCATCACCGACTGCCCGTTTTAAGGGACTGTTTGGGTTATAGAGTGGCGGATGGAAAAGCCTCACAGCCGTCAGCTCTCACCGAGGCTATTTATAGCCAGCAGACCAGAGACTGATGGCAGCAGTATTGACCAGCTGAAGATGTTTGATCCATAGCTATCTGGCCAGTGTCATTATTCACAGAAGAGCGAAAAGTGGCCGAATTTAAAAAAAAAAAAAAAATAGTTCAAAGACTGCAGGACTCTCAGGTATCGCTCCTCACTGACACGTTGACGGTGATAAGTCACCTGGTCAACTGACAGACTGCATCCATCAATCTGACAGGTTTGGCGCTGCTAAATGTGCTGTCAATAATCAATGCCGCCATCTGGGTCAACAGAAAGGTAACAAATGCGCCTCCCCCGACTCCGCAGCGGGCTGATGCTGATGGAGTGGCGTCTTGTCACTTTGTGTCAGCAGTTCTGCTCTTCGTCGAGCGCAGGGCCTCACAGGAGACACCTCCGGGCGAGCGTTTGTGTGTGCTGTTTGACAAGAAAGCTCCAGAGAAAGTGACAGTGTGTATCTCCGTGTCAGAGGCACAGAGGCACAGAGGCACAGAGCCGCCTGCATCCCGCCGAAGGGCCCTCTGGTTTCTGGAGAAGGTGTCGTTAGCGCTCGCTGCCGGTTCACGGCTGCAGCGACGCTTTCCTGGGCGCAACGACATCAGCTGACGCATATTCACGCGGCATCTGACCTATTATTATATGTCATGAATTGTGCGAATAAAATATTAAGGAAAAAAAAAAACAAGAAATGGTTTAATCAAAATTCCAAAAAAAAGTTTGGAAAAACTGTGGAAAGCCAAATAAAAACAGAATGAAATGATTTGCATATAGAAGATCAAAGAGGTGATTTATGGATGTAGAGAAAGAGACATAGGCCCCGATCGTGCACCTCCTGCTAGCCGCTACCCGCAAATTGCTGGTTTAGGAACCTCCGCTAACCGCTAATGCAATCTTCCGCTTCCCTAAAGCCGCTACCCGTTATTACGACTCCCTTACTCACATTGTAGGTGTGGCAATGGGCGTGTCTTTTGCGCTATCCGCAAACTCTGTGTTACAGGTTTAGGATAGCAGGTAGCAGGTAGCGCAACCTGCTCTTAAAGGCAATAGTTACTGACGCATTGATTGGTTTAGGAGGTTTGGCGGAAGATCGGGCCCTTAGGGTCAGATGGAAGCAGATGATTTACTGTGGCAGCCCCTTAAGAGAACAGCCAAAAGAAATAGTAGAATACATTTTACTCACAATGGAAGATGCAAAACATACCAAATGTTTAAAGTAGGGCTGGGCACGTTAACGCGTTATTATCTCGTAAATGTATTAATTTATTAACACCGACATTTATTTTAACGTGCGTTAACGCATGTTGCTCACGTGCTTTTGTTTTTTGAAAAGTCTGTTACTGGCTGCTGCTGCGGAACCGGAAAATAATTGGCAGGAAAAAACACACGGCAAAGCTAAAACAGACATGGAGAACGGTAAAAATCTGTGAACTTTACAGTTCGCCTAGCATCTCAGGTTAACATATTAACAATTCTGTCTGAAAACAGATGTGTAATGACAACAGAAAGTCTAGTCTTCGATGATAAAACGACCCCCATTTTTGAGAATATGACTTCTAGATTAAAATATCTAGAAAAAATATCGAATCAAAGCCATTTCTGGGTCACGTAAACCAGACAATTAAATATCAAATATCAAAAACAAATTCAGTCCCGTGGCCCATATTCTAAGATTGAAATATAAAAAGTCACTTTTTAATTTTTTAAATCTTTTATTGACAATTGAAAAAAACAAACAAATGACACACGGATAATTACAGATTGATAAAGTTACAGAACTTTAACATGGACATTTTCATTTTAAAGTTCTCCCAGACGGAGGATTCAACAGAAACAAGGTTATTTGTAACAACTGACAAGTTGAACTCATGTTAAAAGTTTCTGCTATTACCTCAGAAATGACCTGTTTTAATGTTCTGGTTGTGCTGAGACACAATCATTTTGTTGGATTTTTGTTTGTAGACTTTTTTTTTTTTATTTTTTATAAAAACAGAATGACATTAATGCCCTGGCAGTGGAAATAAGCTTTATTTTATTTGACATTTTTTAAGATGAGATTTACACTAATTATGTGTTACTGACAAGTGCTTCAGTTAAAAGTGTTTGAACAACAAATGTTATGACACTTTAGTTCATATGGCAGCAGCAGAACATTTAAATAAAAGTGACATTTACACTACTTTTGAATTCATTATTTGATTTTGTGTATACAATGCGATTAATCATGATCAATCAAGGAAATAATGCGATTCATCACGATTAAAAAATTCAATCGTTGCCCAGCCCCACTTTAAGGTGATTCAATGCTTTTCCTGAAAGATGATGATGCTTCCCACAAACCTTCCCTAAAAAAAAAACCCTGGTTGGGATTGGATCATATGTTGGTCTGTAACTTTCACATACATTTCAGCGTCGATGTTTCCTCTCTGGAAACCCGTTAGAGATACAAGGTTTTGAACCGACAGCTAAAAGCAAGCAAGATGCTCCCTCTTCCCTTTTCAGTCCAGAGGATGCAGTATCCATGGTTTCCAAAAAAAAAAAAAAAAACAAGACAGGGGTCAGTCTTGCACTTCACCATGGGCCATTATAAATGAGATCTGCTCCAGAGGAGATGATGGCATCTCTGGATCATGTTCACACATGCCTCTTTCTTTCTATGATGGAGAGTCAGCCTGCATCCGTGGTTGTCCTGGTAACCTCTGGCAGTGATTTGTGGGCCTGATTTTAACGCGGTGCTGCCTGAGGGCCCAGAGATCAAGCTTTCAGCCTCGTCCCAGGCACACAGAGACTCCTCCAGATTTTATCCTGATGATATTGTGTCCTCGCAGTTTTATGCTGAGGGACTTTATTCCAAAATTCTTTCACGATGGCGACCAGTGACCCTGAGGAGGATTGAATTTGGGTGTAGATGAAAAAGAATCATAAAGAATTCATTTAGAAGCTGCCAAATAGTCAAACTGGTATTTTATTCAAACATCTGGTTATTGATTATGTAGTATTTCCCCTCTGGACGGCCTTGCTCAGGAGCAGCTACCCACTATCGTTACTCTCTGTCACTAACAGTGTAAGAAAACCACAACCTCACTAAAAACAGCTGTTTGCACAAATCCTGGAGAAAAGAAAACATGTCCTGGGGTCAGTTTTATAGTGAGGCTGTTTGATACCTTCAATACTTTTTTTTTTTTTTTTTTTTTATTCTCATGTCTCTGAGTCTCTATTTGCAGAAAGAAATCTCCCTTAATCTTCTAAACCTTTCTTCAGCTCTTTCACTTTCTTCTCCTTCTTTATATGTATATGAATGTTTTCTCTTCATCCTTTATTGCTTTATTTAATTACTCTTCCCTGAAATCTATTCTGCAGTGAGTAATGGAACCAAAATTAGATTTCCTCCCCTTTCCTTTTCTGTTTTTCTTTGCTTCTCTTAGAAGTTCAACCTTGAGTCTGGCTAAACTGCCCATCTCTCTCTCTCTCTTTTCCTGTTTTTTTTAAAAAATGCAGCGTTAACCTTAATGTCTTAAGGGATAATGTTGATTTCTCACTCAAACATTTTTGCCTCACATCAGTTTAAAGATTCAAAAGACATGACGTGCATGTTTCGAGAAGCGGGGATGTCTGCCGCTGCAGGCTCTTCCTGGACGTTTTATCACAAACCCTTTGGGATTCGCTTGTGTTTGGTTAAAAGAGCATCATCACAGCCTGGTGCTGATGTTGGCGAGGCTCTCGCTTGTGTTTGGTTAAAAGAGCATCATCACAGCCTGGTGCTGATGTTGGCGAGGCTCTTGCTTGTGTTTGGTTTTAAAAGAGCATCATCACAGCCTGGTGCTGATGTTGGCGAGGCTCTCGCTTGTGTTTGGTTAAAAGAGCATCATCACAGCCTGGTGCTGATGTTGGCGAGGCTCTCGCTTGTGTTTGGTTAAAAGAGCATCATCACAGCCTGGTGCTGATGTTGGCGAGGCTCTCGCTTGTGTTTGGTTAAAAGAGCATCATCACAGCCTGGTGATGTTGGCGAGGCTCCGTGTTTGGTAAAAGAGCATCATGCCTGGTGCTGATGTTGGCGAGGCTCTCGCTTGTGTTTGGTTAAAAGAGCATCATCACAGCCTGGTGCTGATGTTGGTGAGGCTCTCCCTTGTGTTTGGTTAAAAGAGCATCATCACAGCCTGGTGCTGATGTTGGCGAGGCTCTCGCTTGTGTTTGGGTTAAAAGAGCATCATCACAG